>CM047815.1:99990383-100229665 GCA_026214975.1 Gentiana macrophylla | reverse complement strand
CATATTTTTCAATTAACTTAGTAAATGGTCGATTGCAAAAATGTGAACCTCTATCACTAATGATCGCCTTGGAATGCCATATCTAGTGAATATGTTCTTTATAAGGAATCGTATGACAACTTTGGTATCATTAGTGGGAAGAGCTTCAGCTTCTACCCATTTCGAAACATAATCTACCATTACAAGAATAAATCTTTTTCCAAACGATATAGGGAAAGGTCCCATGAAATCTATACCCCAAACATCAAAAAGTTCACATTCTAAAATAGGTTGCATAGGCATTTCATGTTTTTTCGAAATATTTCCCCATTTTTGACAAGACTCACAAGATTTAACATACTTATAAGCATCTCTATATAGTGTAGGCCAATAAAAACCACATTGTAAAACTTTAAAAGCGAGCTTTTCCATCCTCCATGATGACCTCCTCGCCTCACGATCATGACAAAATGATAAAATACTTAAAATTTCATTATCAGGCACACATTTTCCGATTATCCCATCCGAACACTTACGGAAAAGGTCCAGTTCCTTCCAAGAATAAAATTTTAAGTCATAAAAGAACTTCTTTTTCACGCTAAGTCCAATGAGACGGAATATAATCACAAAGTTAAGTAATTAATGATATCTCAAAACAAGGTGACATTTCCTTAGAAGGAATTCTATTTTTAATAACTGCATGGTTGAAGGAGTATCTATTCTAAATAGTTGTTCATCAGAAATGAATCTTTAATTTCATTCCCTATCTCTTCCTCGTCTCCATTCTACTTAGATGATCTCGCACTACATTCTCACTCCTTTTTTATCTTTAATTTCTATATCAAATTCTTGAAGTAGGAGAATCCATCTAAGAAGACGTGGTTTCAGCATCCTTCTTACTCATTAAATACTTTGTATGAATGGTGTGTAGATTATTACCTTAGAACCAACAATATATGATCTAAACTTATCTAAGGCAAAAATTACAGCCAACAGCTTCTTTTCTCAGTAGTTGCATAATTAATTTGAAATGCGTTTAGTGTGTGGGATGCATAGTAAATAGCTTTGAGAATTTTGTTATATCTTTGACCTAGAACAAACTCCTACAGCCTAAATCACTCGCATCACACATAATCTCAAACGGCAAACTCCAACGGTGCTACTAACACTGGTGCAGTAGTCAACCTCGCTTTTAAGGTCTGAAAAGCTTCCATACATTTACTATCAAAGTTAAAAGGTACTTCCTTTTCAAGTAAATGACTTAGAGGCTTTGCTATTTTTGAAAAATCTGCAATAAATCTCCTATAATATCCTGCATGTCCAAGAAATCCTCTTAGAGTCCTTAGATTAACTGGTGGTGGTAATTTTTCAATCACTTCGACTTTAGCTTTATCAACTTCAATTCCTATTTCCAGAGATTCTCGTGACCTAAAACAATTCCTTCCGATACCTTTAAATGACATTTTTCCTGGCTTTAAAACTAAATTGGTATCCTCACAAGCGTTGTAACACTCTTTCTAAGTGCGACAAACATTTACCAAAAGAATCTCCATAAACACCAAAGTCGTCCATAAAAATTTCTAAGAATTTCTCAACCATATCGTAAAATATAGACATCATACATCTTTGAAACGAGCAGAGCATTACATAAACCAAACGGCATTCTTTTATACGCAAAAGTTCCATGGGGACAGGTGAAAGTAGTCTTTTCCCTATCTCTGCTTTGCAATGAAAATCAGTAAATATCCCGAATAACCATCTAAGAAACAAGAATATTTATGACCACTTAAACGCTCCAATATTTGAACTATGAATGGAAGTGGATGATGATCTTTCTTAGTATGATCATTTAGCTTTCTAAAATCAATGCACATTCGATATCCTGTAATTTCCTTGCCGAATCCATTCATTCTTATCATTCTCTTTCACTCGTTAAACCTCCTTTCTTTGGTACAACTTGAGTTGGACTAACCCATTCACTATCGGATATAGGAAAGATTATTCCCATTTCTAATAGCTTAATAACTTCTTTCTTAACGATTAATCAGTAAATTCGGGTTGAGGCGGCGTTATGTTGAATACAAGGTTTAGCATCTTCTTTCGTAATTATCTTATGAACGCAAATCTCATGGCTAATACCTCGAATATCAAGAATCGTCCATCCAAAAGCTTTCTTATGCTTTCTTAACATTCTAAGTAATTGATCTTCTTGTTGCTCGATTAAAGTTGATGAAATAATAATCGGTAATAGATTATCGTTTCAAGAAAAGCATATTTGATTTAAAGGTAACGGTTTCAATTCCATTCTTGGCGGATCTTCTATTGACGATTTAAGAACCGGTCCTTCTAGTTCTAACTCCAAATACTTATGCCATGGTGGCTTAAATGTAAAGCTTCCTTTATCACAGAGAAAGGATTATCTCTTTCATTTCAATGTCTTCCTCATCTTCTTTATAGATAGACAGAGTTAAGCATTCTTCTAATCTGTCTTCAAAAGTTGGTAATCGATTATCATGCAGTAATGAATATCTTCTATAAAAGAACATGATTTCGTGATGTATATGGATGGTTCATAGCATTGAAAATATTGAAAGCAACTTCATCTTCATTGACTCTCAAAATTAATTCTCCTTTCGAACATCGATTAAAGTTCTTCCCTGTAGCTAGAAATGGTCGACCTAAGATAAGTGGCCTTGAATATCCTTCTTCCATTTCCATAACTACAAAATCTACTGGAAAATAGAATTTGTCTACTTTAACCAATACGTCTTCAATAATTCCTTTAGGGTACCTAATCGATCTATCTGCCATTTGCAGAGTCATTTCGATCTTAGTAAGCTTTCCAATGCCTAGCTTTTTATAATCCTCATAAGACATGAGATTTATACTAGCTCTAGATCACATAAGACCTTCTTAAATGTAAATCCTCCAATTTCACATGGAATCGTAAAACTTCCGGATCTTTCGATTTTAGGCGGTAACTTATCTTTGTAGAATTGCAGAACATTCTTCATTTAGGCATATATTCTCATATTCCTCTAATTTTTCTTATTTGATAGTATATCTTTCGTAAACTTTCCATAAGCAGGCATACTAATCAGAGCTTCGATAATGTGGATATTAACATGAATATGATTTAAAAGTGTCAAGGAAACGAGCATACTTCTTATCAATTTTTGCCTTTTGATTTGATCTTTAGGAGGGTAAGGTAAAGATTCTAAATCTATAACCTTTGGCTCCTTAGTCAATTTCTCTTTCCTTTTCCTTAAACCCTTGAGTATTACTTAGTCGCCATGTTTCAGGTTCTTGAATTTTTTCCTTTAAATTGTTCCCTGAATCAATCTCTACTCCAGATTCCTTCAGTGCTTCCTGTTTTTCATCCTTGTTTTCATTATCCTCTACTCTAACATGTTCCTTGAATAAATTCCTTAAATCTTTATCCATGGGATCTGACGATGCTAAATAATGCACCACCTGTGAATTGAGGCCACGTGTAATCTAAGGATGAGCTGTAAGAGATCGAATGGCTGTGACTTGTGGGAAAGGTAATATTTGGGTGTTCTATGGCTGAATCCAAGAATGTATCTTGGATTGCCTACGTATCCTGTGTGAAAGTCCCGGAATCAAGCCCTACGTAGTTCCTGGAATGATGTATTTATAGGCACATACCCTTCTTCTGCCCTAAACTAAGGGCGGCTGGGTCTATTGACATAAATACCCTTAAATGGGCCTTGCCTCCTTGCACAAGTTACCTGTGGGATGTGGGCCCAGGAGGCCAGGCTAATGTGTATGACATCGACTCGACGACGATCGACGTGGTCGTTCGAGTCCAGACCCTTGGTGGATTTTACTTGAGCCGTGGTCGTCGTTGGTGCGTATCGTATCGACCCGATGCGGATAGCACACTTGGACTTTTCCACACGCCAGCTGGACCACTCAGATCATTCCACGTGGAGGAGTGAAACCCCGTATCATCATAAGCCCCCCAGATCGGAGTGAAGCTCGTCTCGAACGCTGAGGTCGGATCTGAAAATTTGAATTACACTTTCGACACGTGGTCTTCTTTAGGCGGGAATATAGCTGTCTCTCCTAATCGATTTAGGTGTCGTAGGATGACGTCATCTATGTCACAAGATTAATGGGTGTGAGAAACGAAACGTCCCTTATTGGGCCACGTGAAGATTTGGCCCTTGATTCTCGCGCTTACGCTTCTATAACTGCCCAAAATCTCACCCTTTCAAATCATTCGCAAGATTCACACGCATATAAGGAGCCCAACACCGTGAAGCATCCCACTCGCTATTTCTTGTCCCAGTTTCGTCAAAAACCACAAGTAAGCCCTATTTCGTTCAAACTCTTTTCTGTCTTTTATTTCCTGCATCTCTTGTTGATTCCATGTCTAGTAGCGATAGTGATTCACAAAACAGAGAGGAAATCGTTGTTGAAGAAGTATCTTCTGAGGAAACGGTTTCCGAGGATCCAACCGTCTCCGGCGAGAGAACCACCGGGGAAGAAGAAGAGGGAGGAGAAGAAGAGGGAGGAGAAGAAGAGGCGCCCCCTCGATCTGTGGCCAGACGTCAAACTAGGATGAGGGGCCAAGGACCGTACGGGTGTGTTTCTAATCTGACCCCGGAAAAAGCCAAGAACATATGTATACGATACGGCATTCCGTACTCCTCTGACAACGTTAAAGTATCACATGGCCAGTTCCAGTTTGCCTGTGATCCTCCTCCAGGATTTTGTGCCATATACGAGGCCCAACTGAAAGAGGGACTTCGGTTTCCGTTCGACCCGTGTCTCCTTGCGGTCCTTCAACACTACCGGATCTGTATAACCCAGCTTGCTCCCAACGGAGTTAGGAGCGTAATGGGCTTCGTGCTGGCATGTCGAATTGCCAAGGTCGAGTTCTCGGTTCGGCTGTTCCGTCAGTACTATGCTATTTCGAGCTTGCAGGATGTGGGGTGGTATACCTTTCAGAAGCGTCCTCTGGCATCGGAATTCGTGAGGAGGGTGACCTCGTCTCAAGGCGAGTGGAAGCCAAATTTCTTTTTTATCCGACATAGACTGGTGGATATCGACATCCACACTTGGTTTAGAAGGCCGGTGAAATGGCACGATAGGCTCGACTCGGATACTATCCATGAGTGCGGGATTATCGAGATCGTTCACCCTGAGGTCGCCACTCGGAACCTGCATTCCCTATACCCTTACGCCGATGTCGAGACGGCTGGCCCGGGCGCCTATCTCGAACTTGACGAGGATGTTCGCATTTTACGTAGGATTTTTACTCATTTTGTCGAACCGTAACATTTTCTCTGTATTTGTTTCATGTTGCCTGTGTCTTGACGTCGATTTTTCTTTGTTCGCAGTGGAACACTTCTCGAGAATGGATGTCCTGGGCAAGATGCCTGACCCAAAGAAGACTGACCCCAAGACAATTCAGAAACTGGTAGGGATTAAACCGAAGAATCCAGCACAAGCTTCGGGATCTGGCCACGCAGGCTCCGGAGGGCTGAGGACCCCTGCTCGAGCTCCCACACCTGCATCCGTGTTAGACATTTTGAGGGATCAAGATGATGAAGCTCTGGCGGCGGGACAGACTGAGGCGGACCTCGTTCCAAGGAAACGGCAGAAAACAACGGCTCTGAAGCACGGAGTCGGAAAAGAGCCCCGCAATATCCCTCCTCAGGGCTCAGGGGGGGTCGAGGCCCTTCCCGCCATGAGTCTAGCCGAGATGGAGGCCATGACTCCTGAGGAGTTAAGTGATTATCATTTGAAAATCATCCGAGCTGTAAGTCTTCACATTTTTCGTTCGACCACTGCGACTTGATCATTAATGCCATTGTCAATTTCGGGTCTCGAATTAATTTCAAATTGTTTTGATAGGCTCGGTTAACAACTAAGGTGGCCATTAGTAGGATTGAGACTCCCTCTGCCGTCATGGAGGAACAAAAAGAGACTATAGCCAAGCTTACCGCCGACGTCGAAAAGCAGAAAGCCAAAATTGACAAGCTCGACGATCGGCGTGTTAAGCTCGAATCTGAGTTGGCTACCTCCCGAGATGAGTTATTAAAGGCGCGCCAGACTTAGTTATTAGAGATTCCGAGCGGCGAAGATGAAATCGAGGCGGCAAAGGTGAAATCGAGCTTGACGGGGCCATCAAGGATCGATCAGTCATCTCTCTCTCGACGGTCTAACGAGTCGCATGGAAAAGGGCTAAGTTGGACTTCGTCCTCAAAAGAGCTCGAGAACGATCTGACATTGTTGATGACTCAAGGCATGAAGGGGGGATTCACCATGGCTCTTGATCAGGTGAAAGAAATCGACCCGAACTTTGATATATCTGCTGTGGCGAAGCCCCATCTGTACGATCCCGAGGCTGTCCCTCGTTACGGGCGATACATCAGTGAACTCCAGGCCGGCGTCCCTCTGTATGAAAAGTATGTTACCTCTGCCTTGGAGGGTGGTGAAGCAGGAGATGTCGAGTCGGAAGAGCAAGCTGACCCTGATGCTCCGACCTCAGACCAGCCCCCCGTTTAATGCTAATTCCTCCCCCTGCTGTTGCGATTTTCGTTGTTTTTTAATGAACTTTTCCTATTCGATCTGGTTGTAATAACATTTATGTTTTTACTCGTATTTGGTTATTTCGATTCCGTAGACTTGACATTTCAACATTTCAATTCAATTTGCATTTTGATCTTTGAATCTAAATTTATGCTTTTCACTGAATGTCTTTTGGTTCTTATTGATTGTTTGTTCAGGGTGTAGTCCTTTTGAACTTAATTCCCTTGAAAATGTTGTCTTATGGGGTGTAGTCCTTCGGACTTAATTCCCCTGCTGGCCCCTCGAAGTGTAGTAGGAGTTCATGACTCGTAGAACACTTGAGTATGAGTCGACCTAGCATTGTGCTGCCTTATTGGCTTAACTTGGCTTTTTGGTCGGAGCTCGATTCGACTATCCTGCCTTGTCAGGCTTGTAATGACGTCAAATTAAGAAGTCTATACTCGACTATCGCACATCATGGTGCTTTTGATCGAGCACATCGTGGTGCTTATGATCGAGCCGAGTTAGGGATCCATCGTGGGATCTTCCGACTGCTTAGCATCGTGGCTTACTGGCATGTCGGGAGTGATATAAGCATTGTCGGTGACTTGGCTTTATTCACTATGATTGTTTCAACTCCATCGTGTCGATGGATCGTAGCTCGGAAGTGATATAAGCATTGTCAGTGACTTGGCTTTATTCACTATTTCCTCCGGCTTCATCGTGTCGAGGTGATATAAGTATAGTGTCGAGTTGTTCGGGTCGGAGAATTGATGTCGCGGTCGATTATTGCGCTTTTTCATCTGCCCCCTTTTGTTTTTTCATACGGTCTTGCACAAGTAGCGTAATAAAAAAGAAAAAGAAAGCATGCTTAATAAAAAAGAGTCGAAATATAACGTCATATCGACCTATTACAATTGATGAGAGTAAAATTGCAAAAGTCATGAGAATAAGAAATAATTTAAACATAATATTTTCTGAGGTTGGTGGCATGCCAAGTTCGAGGCACTGTGCTTCCGTCCGACCTGCCCAATTGATACGACCCTTTAGGATGCACTTTCAAGATTTTATACGGACCTTCCCAATTCGGCTCGAGCTTGCCTATTGGGTCTTGCTTGCTGGCTTCATTTTTTCTCAATACGAGGTCTCCTACTTGGAAGTATTTGTATTTCACCCTCGCGTTGTAATATTGAGAAATCTTTCTTTTATAACTGGCCATCCGATACGCCGCCATCTCTCTCTTCTCTTCGACATTGTCTTTTTCTTCTTTTAGATCGGCTGCATTAGTTTCGACGTTGTAAGCTAAAACCCGAGGTGATGCTAGTCCGACCTCCGCAGGTATCACTGCTTCGCATCCATAGGCCATGGCAAAAGGAGTCTCTTGGGTAGCTGAGTTGGGTGCTGTTCGATATGACCACAGTATACTGGGTAACTGAGCTGCCCAATCTCGACCTTCGTCTTCCAACCGCTTCTTCAATCCAAACTTAATTTGCCTGTTGGTTTGCTCGACCTGTCCATTGGACTGAGGTCGGGCCACCGACGTCGTTCTGTGCTCGATCCTGAATTCTTTCAACCACTTTTGCACTCTATCATCAAGAAATTGAGTCCCGTTGTCCGAGATCAGATACTTTGGAATCCCAAACCTGCACAAGACATTCTCCCATAGGAATTTTTTGATGGTCTGAGCCCTGATGTCAGTGAGAGCCTTGGCTTCGACCCATTTAGTAAAATAATCAACCGCTACGACGACGTATTTGAAGTTTCCCGGAGCCCGAGGCAGAGGTCCGACTATATCGACCCCCCATTCATCGAAGGGCCAGACCGACTCGATGGCATTCATTTTCTCGCGCTTTGTGGTGGGTTACCACATCGTACTTGGCAAGCTCTACAACTCATAACCAATCGACTCAGATCTTTTTTTGCATTGACGGCCGTAAATACCTGCCGCTTTGCACTTCTTGCCAACATTCGAGCCCCGCAATGATTACCCAGAGATCCTCGGTGTATTTCTTCAAGCGAGATAGGCCCTTCTTCCTCCGATGTGCATCGCATCCAAGGGGTCACAAATGATTTTCGATAGAGCACATAGTCAAAAAGGGCGTGCACTGGAGGCTTGAAGTCGGATTTTCTGGCCTGGATTTATCGGATGGGAGAATTCCATCTTTCAAAAATAATGCTATATAGGGTCCATCCATGTCGACCCCTGAACCACTGGTTGCACATCGACTTCATTATAGCTACGTTCTGCTAACATTTCGACTAGGACTTTCCTCTTAGATTTAAAATTCGACGCGAGCTTTGACAATGCATCGGCTCGTTTATTTTCGCTTCGTGGTACCTGCTCGATACGAACCTCTTTGAATTTCGATAACAGGCCTTGTACCACTCTCAGGTAATTCTTCATGGATTCTTCTTTAGCCTCATACTCGCCTCGTATATGATTTACTATGAGCTGCGAGTCGCTATAGACCAGGAGATTCTCGACTCCTAACTTGGATGACAACTTCAAACCTGTGATCATGGCCTCATACTCGGCCTCGTTATTAGTAGCTTTGAACTCGAATCGTAGCGCATAAGGAACTCTTCCCCTTAGGATGACCAATAACAAACCAATTTGACTCTCCTTCTACTACTCGAGGCGCCATCAACATGGATGGTCCATTGCACATCCGACGATTTATTTATCCTGTTCCAACCGAATCGACAATCCTTACGCTATAAAGTCCGCCAGAGCTTGACCCTTAGTGGCTGTGCGAGGTAAAAACTCAATATCATACTCAGCTAGCTCGACCACCCATTTGGCCAACCGACCCGATGTCTCGGGCTTAGACAAAATCTGTTTTAGGGGCTGGTCAGTGACCACAGAGATGGGGTGTGCTTGAAAATAAGGTTTGATTTCCTCGATGCATGCACCAGTGCCTAATGCCAATTTTTTCGTGGCGTGTATCGACCTCGGGTCCATGCAATGCCTTGCTTACTTAAATATACTGGGTCTCGTCCCTGGTCTCCTTCTCGAACTAATACGGCACTTAACGCCTCTTCACAGATTGCTAGATAGACTAGGAGTTTCTCTCCGTCTCGAGGTGAAGTGAGTGTGGGTAAATCCGATAAATACTCCTTCAAATCATCGAACGCTTTTTGGCACTTTTCGTCCCCACTTGGAATGGACTCGCTTTCTTTAATATTTTGAAGAATGGTAGGGCCCTTTGCGCCGATATCGACAAGAAACGATTGAGGGCTGCCATTCGACCTGTCAACCGTTGCACCTCCTTTACGTTGCGAGGCGCAGGCATGCTCTTCAGCGCCTCGATTTTATCCGGGTTGGCTCTAATCCCGTCTCTCGATATCATATAACCTAGGAACTTACCCGATCGGACTCCAAACGTGCATTTCTTGGGTTGAGCCTTCATGTTTGCGGCCCGCAGACCTCGAATACCTCTCTGACGTCGACAAGAAACTGTCCCAAGGACTTGCTCTTGATCAATAAATCATCCACGTAAACCTCCATGTTCCGACCTATCTGCCTCTTGAAGATTTTGTTGACCGCCCGTTGATAAGTAGCTCCTGCATTTTTAAGCCCAAACGGCATCGTGACGAAGCAAAACGTGCCAAACTCTGTGATAAATGCGGTTTTTTCTGAGTCCTGGGGGTCCATGAAAATCTGATAATAACCTCTCAGACGATCGAGGAACCCGAATACCTCGAAGCCCAGTGTCGAGTCGACTAACTGGTCGATCTTCGGTAGCGGGTAAGAATCCTTGGGGCACGCCTTGTTAAGATCTGTAAAGTCAACGCACATTCGCCAGCTCTGATCCGGCTTCTTAACCAACACTGGATTGGCCAACCAATCTGGATAAAAAACTTCTTTCACGATCCCTGCAGTCAACAACTTGTCGACCTCTTTTCTTACTGCTTCTTTTCTCTCGGGGGCAAGATTTCTCTTCTTTTGCCGTATCGGCCTCTTTTTGGGATCGACGTTAAGTTGGTGTACTGCTATATTTGTCGATAGGCCTGGCATGTCATCTGCCTTCCACGCGAACACGTCTCGAAACTCAACTAGGAGGTCGACCAAGGCTCTCATGTCGGGGTGTGGCATCCACTTCCCGATCTGAACCCCTTGACCTTCTTCCTCTTTCCAAACTCGAATTTCCTCAGTCGGGTCGGCGGAAATCCAGCTCCGATCTTCCTCTTCTTCGGGTATCAATTCCTCAACCAGCACCTGCCCAACTCCTTTTCCTTTGATCGCAACCAGACTACAATTCCGGGCTACCTCGACGTCTCCTTTGACTTCGTGGGTACCGTATCAGCGGGAAACTTCATCTTTGTTGTGGAATGTCGAGATGATAGCTCGAGATCATATAATGCCGGTCGACCTAATATCGCGTTATACCACGAGGGGCCTTAACAACGACATAGGTCATTTCCATTGTCCGCCCCTTTTCTCCGTTTCCGACCGTAGTTAACAAATTGATCGACCCGACAGGGTGGATGGCCTGCCCTGTAAATCCGAACAAAGGGGTAGATAGCGGGATGATGTCTTCATCTTTCAACCTCATGGCCTTAAATGCTGAATAATAAAGGATATTGACGGCGCTTCCACTGTCGACACAAACTCTTTTTACTCGACCTCTGCTTATTACCGCCTCGATCACCAATCCCTCGCTATGACTGTGAGAACTCGGAACATCGTCCTTGGGTCCATAACCCACCTCCGTTGTAAACCTGATCTTTTTTTACTCTCTCGATTTATCCGACGGATGCCGACTCGATCGTGGTCGATCCGACTCGTGCTCTGCAACGATCGTGTTTACGTCATATCCGACACGATTATCTCGATGAGGGTCTCGGTTCTGAACTTCTTGACGGTCATCCCGGCGGTTGTCCCTGGATGCTGGGTCAGACGACTTTTCTCGCCGATTCCGATTATCTCGATGTGGAGATCGATCTTTTTTTCCATTGTAGCTTTTTCTCTTGTACTCCCGACGGCCCTTTGGTTCGTCTTTTTCGACTTTGCCGATAACTTCATCCAATCGACCCTCTTGGATCAAAGCGTCGATATCCTCTTTATCGAAGCATTCCTCCGTGTCGTGCCCCACGTCTCGTGATAGTCGCAGATACTTGTGGGTATTTTTTCTTTCTCTCGGGTCCTTGACATCGGCTTAGGTGTCCGGCGATGTTCTTTTGATCATGATTGCCAACACCTCCCCGAGATCGGTTGGGGTATAAAATCTCGATCTTTCAAATTTCCTTTCTTCCCAAGCCGATCCGATATCGGAGCTGTCAGTCGATCAAAAACGTTGGACTTGTTTTCTTCATTCCGACCCCTAGGCTGACCCTTTGTCTGGCTTCGGGAGTCGCTCCTCGAGTTGAGGCCAAGTGAAATGGTGTGCAGACGCACTGCCTCTTCACCTTGGCAGAATTTATGGACTATGTTCACACATTCATCCATATCGTTTGGCATCTTCTTGGACAACTTATCATACAACTTCATATTTCGCAGGCCTCCCACAAAAGCATTAACTGCGCATGCGTCATGGCATTATGCACTTTCATGGCTTCAAGGTTGAAGCGTCTCATGAAGTCGATAGTAGACTCCCCTTTGTCTTGCTTGATATTCATGAGGTGCGTGGCGCTAAGGTGGAACTTCTTATTTCCAATGAAGGCGTCTCGGAATTTTTGTCCTAACTGTAAAAAACTCGAGACCGACCCGGGACGTAACTTATGAAACCACTCTCGAGCTCGACCTGTCAACAACGTGTCGAAAGCACGGCACTTCATGGCATCATTTGCGTTCCTTAACCTCATCAACGATATATATCGATACAGATGGTCCTCGGGGTCTGTGGTACCGTCGTAAGGTTCCATCTTGGGTGGCTTGAATGATTCAGGCATCGTGTATATCTCTATCTCGGGACTAAATGGCGATTCGAGCCATTCTGTGACCTGCTCCTTTCCTACGATCCGATTGAACTCATTTCGGATGCTATCCTCGACCTGTCGCTGATGCTTTTCTTGCTCGGGGCGTTTGCGGGCGTTAGTCACGCTGATTTCAATCGGGCCTTCCTCACACTCTTCTTGAGGTTCGACTGGCCTCTTCCCCCTAGTGTTATCGATTTCCTTACGACCCCGCACGTCTAAGATGCGTTCTTCAGGGGGATTACAAATTCCCTTACCGATAAATGCCGACGCCACAACTCTTTTCAGGGCATCCTCATCTAAAGATGCTAAGTGATCTGCCATATCTTGCAGCTGGGG
The DNA here is from genome assembly GCA_026214975.1 of Gentiana macrophylla. NCBI lineage: Eukaryota > Viridiplantae > Streptophyta > Magnoliopsida > Gentianales > Gentianaceae > Gentiana > Gentiana macrophylla. The sequence continues at coordinate 100,216,888 of CM047815.1, read as the reverse complement.
AGGAAGCTGAGGCCTGGGTGGATCTGCAACTGCGGGTTTAGATCCAGTGGGGACTTCTTGAACTCAGGATGGAACCCCGCTGGATCCATATCCGTGTGTTCTTCGATCTGCGCATTCTTACTGTTTGTCGGTTTCTTCCTTACTGCTGGTGCCATTGCGATTTCTTCACCAACTCACCGGTAGAAGGCCCTCCTTCTAGCGCCAAATGACGATGCTAAATAATGCACCACTTGTGAATTGAGGCCACGTGTAATCTAAGGATGAGCTGTAAGAGATCGAATGGCTGTGACTTGTGGGAAAGGTAATATTTGGGTGTTCTATGGCTGAATCCAAGAATGTATCTTGGATTGCCTACGTATCCTGTGTGAAAGTCCCGGAATCAAGCCCTGCGTAGTTCCTGGAATGATGTATTTATAGGCACATACCCTTCTTCTGCCCTAAACTAAGGGCGGCTGGGTCTATTGACATAAATACCCTTAAATGGGCCTTGCCTCCTTGCACAAGTTACCTGTGGGATGTGGGCCCAGGAGGCCAGGCTAATGTGTATGACAGCGACTCGACGACGATCGACGTGGTCGTTCGAGTCCAGACCCTTGGTGGATTTTACTTGAGCCGTGGTCGTCGTTGGTGCGTATCGTATCGACCCGATGCGGATAGCACACTTGGACTTTTCCACACGCCAGCTGGACCACTCAGATCATTCCACGTGGAGGAGTGAAACCCCGTATCATCAGGATCTTTCAAAATCCTAGGGATTTTTACCCATTTCTCACCTTCATTCTTAGGTTCCAAACTTCTGTTCCTTTTCAAGAAATTCTCTTTCTTCTTCCTCATCAGTGAATTCAATTTCATCTTTAGTTTCATCATTTTTTTCATCTAAATCATTTTCTACTTCATTATTCCCGAAGTTTTCTACCCCATTACTACCACAGAGTTTTCTACTTCTGAATTAACTACAACATTTACCTCTCTTGGGTTTCTTTCAAGATTGCTTGGTAATCCTCAGGGTGGTCCATCGTTGTTACGTTCACCTTCCTACTCAAATGATTTTCCATATTCCTCAATGAGGCTTCTATAGTTCTCATTCTGGTATCATGTCCATTCATAGATGTTTTCATTGTACTCATATCTTTAGTGACTGAACCAATAGAAGTCATCATTGTTTCCATATTCTTAGCTTGAGTAGATACTACACCCATCATATTTTCCATCAGCTTTTCCCATTTTTCAACTCCTTTCGCAGTTGAGTCGAACTCGAGTTCTTGGTATACTTTGAGTGGTATGTTGAGGATAGGATCTTGGTAATGATGTGTAAATTTTCGATTAGATGTGTTTTCTTGATAGATTTGATTATTATTCCTATATGGGACTGGATATGGCGGTTGTCCTGGCTTACTAGGGTTTTCTGACCATCTAAAAGTTGGGTGGTCTCTTCTAATAGCATTAAACGAGTTTGAGTATGCATTGTTCAAATTCCTATGCTGCTGAAGAAAACTCACCTCCTCCCTTGAATATCCTGTTGGTTCTTCTATCCCTAATGACACATTATCATGACTTGAGTATTCATTTGTTGTACTATTTTCTGAACTTTGGTTTTTGTTAGATTGCAGGCCATCAAATCTCCTACTCAAATTTTCTAAATGTGCTAGAACTTCCGTATTAGACGTACATTCTCCTGCAAAGGCCACTTTTCTGGTGCTAGAACCGGTTTCCCACATTCTGTTATTTTTGGAAATCTTTTCTATAGCATCGTAAACTATTTGAGCTTCACTCATCATTAAAGAACCACCACATGCATGATCTACATCCGCACGTGAATCTTTTCTTAATTTACGACAGAAGAGTTGAATTTGCATATCTAAGGAATAACCATGATCGGGACACGCTCTCAACAATTTTTTAAACCTTTCCCACGCATTCCCAAAAGTTTCCTCAGATCCTTGTCTAAAGTTAGCAACCTCGACTTTTAATTCCAAATTTCGTCCAGGAGTGAAATATTGTTTTGGAAATTCAGTTTGAATCTCCTCCCAACTAGTAAGTGAATGATGTGAAAGAGACATAAACCAATCTCGGGCTCGTCCTTTTAGAGAAAAAGGAAACATAGTCATCCTTGTTAATTCCTTATGAGCACCTTGACTTTTGGCCGTATTGCACAGTTCTTCAAACAGATAGAGATGATGATGTGGATCTTCATCATCCTCTCCTAGGAATTGGGCTCTTGCGTCAATTAAACCAAAAAGATGAGATTTAATCTCGAAATTATTCGCTTCTTCATTAGGTAAAAGTATGGGATTATTAGTCTGGTTTCTTCTCACGGTTTGATCACAGATAGGTCTCGGGTTTGGTGGGTTATTACGATTATTCTGGTTCCGATTCTGATTATTTCTATTATCATTATTATTATTATTATTATTAGGGTTAATAGGGTTTTGTCCATGCCCTGGAGCATGATCTAGCCTCTGTTCATTTGTTTCATCACTAGTTTCAGCCATTCTCGTATTTCTGTTTGAAGATGATTCTTGGTCAGGATTTCCCTGACTAGTATGACCACGTTTACTCTCTACTTAAGCGCCTTTTCAGAATCGTTTATATGTCGGGCTTATAAGGAGTGAGCGGGGCCTTACCACTTCTGGTCATCAACCAACGAAAATAGAAAATAACTAGAAATTGATAGTAGTAAAAATTGGTAATTTACCTATAAGGTAACAACCAACGAAAAATAAAATAGAAATGAGATAAGAAAAGTGCTGACTTATTCTCTAGAATTTTAAGCTAATACAAGTAGTAACCATAGACACATAAAAAGAAATCAGCGACGTTCCCCGGCAACGGCGCCAGAAATCTGACGGACTTTTTCTAGGTGTTACGATCCTTACCGGCAGTGTACCGGGTCAAACTGTAGTGCTAGTATGGTGAGTCAGAGTGTCGAATCCTCAGGGAACTTGGTAATTCTTTTACGTGTGGTTAAACACCAAAGAGTCATTATTAACTCGATCTAAACCGCAATTTTATAACATGACATTACTATTATTCTAGTCAACATAAAATAAATGCGTAATTTAAAAGTTATTCTAATATAATATATATAGATATATAAATATATATAAATGTACATAGATTGCAAAGTATATATATAGATATAAATATATAGATACCAATATATTTTATAGAACAAGCCAAAAAACATTATAACAACAAAAAATATAAAAACAAACATAAATACTTAAGAAAAGTTACCCGGTTACAAATGCTGAATCAGAGTTGTATTCCGGACATTACAACGACTTCAACAACACCGAACTTCCGATAATTTCTCGAGCATTACAACGATACTACGAGATTATTATTTTTGGCTTAAGGCCTATTTACAACTACAAAAGAAAACAAAGAGGAGAGGAGAATATATATATGATTGTGTATATATATTGGTACACTCTCGATCGATTGAACTGAGGCTCCTATATATAGAAAAAGTCTTCTAGCCGGACCGGTCCGAGGTCAAGCCGGACTGGTCCGGTATAATGATGATGTTCCCACGCTGATTACACTCAGCATGTGCTCCGTATGATTATAATTATAATTATAATTATATATAACTTATAAAATTCATATCTCGAGTTTTGGACCTCCAAAAATCATGATTCAAGCGGCATCGGAAAGCTCTCGGGAAAATCTACAACTTTTGTGAAGGACTCTTCTTCAGATAATGTCGTTTTAATGAGCCATTCGTTTGTCGAAGATTTTTCTCGATTATTACGTAATCAAATTGATTGGCCACTTGTCCATTTAAGCTATTCAATTGATCATTTAAGCTCGTGGCACTTTCTAAATCCTTCCAAAGATATGATTGTACGTCAACATGTCAATTCTCGTGGTCTCGGCTTATAAATCTGCAATAAAACATCACAAATACCCACGTAAATCTGACACGACACTGATTTACTAAAATCGGTACAAAATTACAACTTTTTACTATTTTTTCTACTAACTACTCTAAACTATAAAGATTAATATTTCATAACATTTATATCATAATTTCATATATTTTATATAGAATTCGTCGATAAAACATAATAAAATCACGTATTTTTAATCATATAAAAGTAGTATATCAACCATTCCTTGAATTTTGATAGGGGTGAACACCATCCGTAGGGGGCCGAAATCAAAGCGGCTCGAGGCGTCATCCTTCTCTCATGTGCTTGCATCTATAGTAAAGGCCGTAGGGTTGGCTGTCGCCTTCCCCGCTCCCACTCAATAATTTGAAAAAAATGGGTAGGTTTACTAATTACGGTTTCGGCCTTGACAATAAGAAACAATAAATCAAAGTACTCTGAACAGGGTCGGTTAAGTAGGCAAGCCTACGCCGTCTTATTCTTGGAACATATGTGACAGTCCAGGCTAATCCGGCAAGAGAAGCCCCGTTTAGCCCGAAGGCTTATCAGTCGACTGAGCCGAAGCTCGGTTGAACTTGTCCAACCATGGTTAGACCGGCCATTCCGAACCCATGTACTAAGATTTTCCGATTTCTAAATTGTCAACCAAAGCGTAATCTCATTTCTGTTTAAGGTGGGTTCACCAAGAAGTCATCACCGAAAACTCAACGATTTATCTAAGTGAGATTCACCGAGAATCCATCACTAAAATCGTAACGATTGACAAAACCCGGGTCCTCAGTTTTTATAATTAGTTACTTAATTTTAATTAACTACCACATATTAATTAAAAACAAGTATGTTAACTAATTAATCGAGTTATACGCGCCTAATTTAATTCGAAATTAAATCTCTACGTGTATGCATTGGAGTGGAATCATGAAGATGCATGTCATGGCAATTTCCGGTTATATCACATAATTTTCGATCATACACGAAAAAATAACGGAAAAAATAAACATCGAGATGGACCGTTGGTACCCCCGACTAACCTATTTTCTAAAGAAAAGTAAAAAAAACTTAAACTAATCTTCGAGTCTTAATCTTCGAATCTTGAGCTTGAACCGCAAGATCACGAACCACGAACACCCGAGAGGAGAAAGGCTTTTAAATTAAATAAATCCAATTTATTATAATTAAAACCTTTTTAATTAAATTTTTTTTGATATGCGGCTGTATTAAAAAAATATTCCAGAAATTTTTATTTTTTTTAATTTTATTTTATGCCAAAACGGAAGATTTTATAAATAAAAAAAAACAGATTAAAAAAAATTTTATATGCAGCCGCCGAAAAATTAAACCCTAGCCGAGGGTTATAAAAAAAGACAGACTTATAGGGACGCTTTTCAGCGTCGCAGAAAGTCCTGTAGTGCAGATTTTAATTAAAAAACAGGTTTTTAACCGTTTCTCCTCGTTCATACCTTGGGTTTCTCCTTGATCTTCATCTTTTCACCAAGATCTTCATATTTAGAGCCCAGAATATATAAAATTACAATAAATCTTGCATCTTTTTACATAAAATTCGATTGACGTATAAATTAAATACAAATCATATGCTCAATTGTTACTAAACAAGAGAGCTACAAAGTAGATCTACGGGTAAACAATATCAACCCCAATACATCTCTTCAACCACAACATTCACAAGCATACAACATGATATATTTCGAATTAAGAAAAACGAAATAATAAAAAAAACATCTAAAACATGCTTTTCCACTCCTAGATCTAAAATTCACATACTTTGATCGTTAGATCAAGGCTCCGATACCACTTGTAGGATGTAATATCACTGGATGGATCAAGATCCACCCGATTACGCAGCGGAATAAATACCAGATCTAGATTTAAATGAACAAAATACATAAATTAAATTAGATCTAAACCTACGAGGGGGTTTAGATTACCAACCTTTTTATGGTGCAATTACTCCAAGAACAAAGGTCAATCCAAGATCCAAGCTAGATGAGAAGCCACAGTCTTCCAACGTGTGTCTCTAAGCACCACCAGGTGGATGGTGTTTCAAGCCGCCGGACCTCATCGATATGCTACCTTAGAAAACCCAAAGCTTTCTAAACTCGAAACCCTAGTATTGTAGCCGAAAATTCTAGGCTATAATACTCCCAATAATGCGTGTAATATATTGTTCTTTGAGGCATGGGAGTACTCTCTTTATATAGGAGAGAAATCCTAGTTTCCAAGGCATTATTTAATTAATACAAAATCAATCAAAATAATCATTTTCCTAAAAAGATAAATCCAGAATATTCCAAAATTAATAAGGATATATAAAAGATTTTATTTTCCTTAAATTATTCAACAAATAAATAATTCAATCACATGTCTTATTATTTATCAAGAAAACTAATTTCCCAAGAAATAATCACATAATAATTTCGGCCACCCTAATAAAATATTAGGTCAAACGAAATTTTTATCACTTTGGGCCGAGTCCACGAAAAATTTCTTTTCCATGTATTTAATTATCTAGTCCAACTAAACAATTAATCCACATATCGATTAAATAGTCCAATCCAACTATTTAATTATAATTGAGGTGAAACGACGAGAAAACGTATATGCCATATTAGGAGCCACGTCGCGGACCATGGGCCCATATTCAGTAGCTACAATAAATTGAATAAAATTATTCGTCTGACAGAACAATAATATTCAATTTATTAATTCCGGGATTACACCACCATAAACCCGAAACTGAACTCTGCTGAATATAGATATAAACTTACACTCAACTATGAGTTATAAGGTGTCCACTGATATAATCATTACATACGGATAAATCCTCCATAGACTGTTCATTTCGATTCGGGATATCTCCGTAGATCCTTCTCGAAACATCTTATCCTTATTTACCATTAACCCCCTAGTGATTAATTAGTTCATAACTAATATATTATGAATGGGCCCATCGATCGCTTTCTGGTTAACAAATAAGTGGAATCTGTTCGCTCACATCCCGAGGATGGAATGGATTTCATATCTCGTGATAGCACGGACTACTCACTCATCCTAGAATAGAGCCAACGAGAAGTGTTGGACCACATACTAAGAAGTGATCCTTAATAACACATCAAACCCTACCCTAGTCTAAGCAGTCCTCTGTGATCACCTCAGGATTGAGATTAATCCATATATGATCATCTTGTGATTCGATAAGACTTCTCGATCACGGAATTATATCGAGAACTCAAATCAAATCGGTCCAGCCCTATATGATTATCACAATATATAAATGCCCCATTAGGTACCCTATTACCGACAGTCCGGATAAGACTGTCACACCGAAAGTGTTCTGGGCGCATTATTAGCAAATTAATCTAGAGACCCGTACTCAGATTAATAAACGCTACGGACTAAGTTAACTTAAGTATATTTCACAAACTCAATCCTCGTGTGTATAGCCATACACTGAGTTATGTGATTACATAATCAATATACTTAGGGTTTTCTGTAGTGTATTAATATAGGCATTAAATGCGTATAAATAAGATGAAATAAATTCTGTCATTTATTTAAATAAAACAATTACAATTGTCTTTCAGGTGTAAAACCTAACAATATCTGCCTTTATTGCTTTATTGTACGTTTCTTCTACCCTTTACTAAGTACGTATGTACATACCCCCTCTTCTCTCTTGTCCCCACCCCGAGAAAGTGGTGTTTTGTAGGTCATTTTTGAGGTCACTGAAGAGTGATCCGGAGATGATGTAGATGACGTCTACTGTCTTTACTTTCAGTTTACTTTTGGGTATAGTTTCTCTTGTCCTTTGTAACAATGGAAATCAATGGTTTGAGTTAACGTTTTGTAATGGATACATTTGTATTTGATGATTATAATAAGTCTTTGATGATGTAATGATGCAGCATGTGTTACTTTCGATCGCCTTAGTAGTTGTTTTAAGTATCCGAGTCGATCACGCCTATCTTCCGCTTGTTCTCTCGATGTCACATTTACGTAAGGCTTATGCGTATAATTAGATTAAAATTTAATTATATACGTTCCGGGCGTTCTTTTCCGGATAGGGACTCGGTATCCGGGACAGGGGCGTCACAGTTGGTATCAGAGAGGCAAGTAACACCGCTGCATAGGATTTAAACTAATGAGAGTTGGTCTAGCTGTGTTAGGCATGTGATATGGGAATCTTCGAGTTAGATCTTTTAGGTGCAAAACCTCTTAAGTTAGTCCTCTAAGAAAGAAACCCTATAAGGTTGAAGCCTTTAAACCAAACCTTGTTACCTAGAATCAAGTGAAACCCTTTAAGTAAAGATTTGGGATCGGAGTCTTATGCTTACACCTTCAAGTTGAGGTCCTCTTGGTTGAATTTTCCTTACACTCCCTATCATTATCTTTCCACTTTCATTTACACACCAACATCAAAGTCTACTTATGACTTGGCCAACCTTTGTAGAGTACGACATCTGATGCGACTCTACAAATCCTCCAATTTCTCCTTCCACTTTTACTTCTTTGTTGCTTATCAAAATTATTTGACCCTCCTTTGCTCGATATGGGTTCCAAACGAACTCCATATACCTATAACTTTTACGAGTGCTTCTTATTCAATTCAACCACCGGTGTCTCTTGTACTGGGCTGGGTATGGTGGTTGTCCTTGCTTAGTTGGGTTTTCGGACCATCGGAAAGTAGGGTGGTCTCTTTTAATGGCATTGAATGAGTTTGAATAAGCATTATTCAAGTTTCTATGTTGTTGCATAAAACTCACTTCTTCCCTTGAATATCCTTCGGATTCTTCCATTCCTAATGACACATTGTCCTCATTTCTTATGCCATCATTCGAATATTCAGTCAATATCTTACCTTCCGAGTCTATATTTTTGCTTCCTTGCAAACCATCAAACTTCCTACTAAGATTTTCCAAATGTGCTAAAACTTCGCGTTTGATGTAGACTCACCTACAAATGCTACTTTCCTGTACTAGAACCGGTTTCCCACATTCTATTGTTCTTAGAGATCTTCTCGATAGCATCATATACAACTTGTGCTTCACTCATCATCAAAGAACCACCACATGCATGATCAACATCCGCACGTGAGTCTTTTCTCAATTTTCGACAGAAAAATTGAATTTGCATATCAAGAGAGTAACCATGATCAGGACAAGCTCTTAATAATTTCTTAAATCTTTCCCAAGCACTCCCAAGTGTTTCCTCGGATCCTTGTCTAAAATTAGCAATTTTGACCTTCAACTCCAAATTCCTACCCGGAGTAAAATATTTCTTTAAGAACTCAGTTTGAATGTCTTCCCAACTTGTCAATGAATGATGTGGGAGAGACATAAACCAATCTCGTGCCCTTCCTTTTAGGGAAAAAGGAAACATTGACATCCTTGTCAATTCACGATGAGCACCTTGGCTTTTGGCCGTGTTACACAGTTCTTCAAAAAGATATAAGTGACGATGCGGGTCCTTGTCATCCTCACCTAGAAATTGGGCTCTTGTGTCAATTAAACCAAAAATATGGGATTTTATTTCAAAGTTGTTTGCTCCATCGTTGGGTAAACGAATTGGATTGTTAGTCTCATTCCTTCTTAAGGTCTGATCACAAATAGGTCATGGATTTGGTGGGTTATTATTATTACGGTTATTTTGGTTTCAGTTTTGGTTATTCCGATTATTGGGATTCTAGTTATTGGGAATTGGTGGTGGAGGAAGATTTTGTAATGGTGGATTAGGATTATTGGGGTTTTGTCCATGACCTTGGGCATGAGAAAGCCCTTATTCAGGTGGTGTTTCATCACTGGCCTCGGCCATTTCCGTTCCTCGATTTGACGATTCTTGGAGAGATCCGTCACCAAGATGTCCTGGTCGGTCTCGACCACGCCTATTCTCTACTCTCATTTGCGCTTTCGTAAGTATTTATCTCGGGCTTGTATGGAGTGAGTGGGGCCTTACCGCTTCGGGTCATCAACTATCGGATAGATTTAACAAGAAAATAATAAAATGACACCTGGCCACTTACCAATGGGGTAAGTACCAAAGAAACAAAGATAAAAATGAGATTAAGAAAAGTGTTGACTTATCCTTTAGAATTTTGAACTAATACAAGTAGTAACCATATACACAATAAATGGGCGAGTCCCCAGCAACGGCGCCAAAAACTTTATGTCCTATAACTGGGGTCCAATCTCACCGGCAGTGTACCGGGTCAAATTGTAGTCTAGTCTAGTGAACAAGGCCGTCTCCTCAGGGATACGCAACATAAAGTTGGTTAAACACTAATTAGCTATTATTATCTTGATCTAAGTCGTAGTTTTGACAAAAAGTAATAGTTTACGTCACTAATAAAATTACGAGTAATGATAAAGGTACTAGCCAAGACAATTGTATTGAACTATAGTCTCTTTCAATTTTTAAGGATATGATTAATCGGCCTATTAAGGATATCCAATTGTGTGAAACGGTGTACTCTGAATTAACAATTTCCCCTCATACAAGTGTACGAAACTGTTCTATGCCTCCTTGACGTGGCCTTTTCTAGTGTTAATACCAGTCCTTAACCGACAATGTATCGGGTCAAACTGTAGTGCTAGTATGGTGAGTCAGAGTGTCGAATCCTCAGGGAAACGTGGTAATTCTTTTAAGTGTGGTTAAACACCAAAGAGCTGTTATTAACTCGATCTAAACCGCAATTTTATAACACAGATCACTACTATTCTACTTAACATAAAATAAATGCGTAATTTAAAAGTTATTCTAATATAATATATATAGATATATAAATATATATAGATGTACATAAATTGCAAAATATATATATAGATATAAATATATAGATACCAATATATAGTTTAGTTAAGTTTATAGAACTAGCCAAAGTTTATATAATTGATTTATACGATCTTGTCAGTGAACAGAATGCGCTTGATCTCTCCTTTTATATTAGGTCCAATTGAGTAAATGAAACGGTGCACTCCTGAGGTTAACAATTCCTTATCACACGAGCGTATGAAATTGTCATATGTCATTGTCATCAGTTCAATCTTCACAACCGCCCCATGCTAATCTCAGTTAGTCTGAACAGGTACCGAGTACAAATCTACCCCGGATAAAAGAGGTTATTCCATTTGTCAGATGGCCGATGTTATTCAAAAGGCTCCGGTTGTCAAGCGGATCGATTTAACTTTCCGGTTTTAGTTTTAATTAAACTGTTGATTTAACATTATTACGATCTCGAGCACAATTTTAATAAGATTAATCTTTCCCAAGACAAATCTGCCCCCGGGTAGGAAATAGGATTCCGTAGTCACGCTTCAGACGGCCAATTTTACCCTCCGGTTTTTCTATCTTTTATCTCATATCCTAACTTCTCCTGGTCGGGTTCATCGTTAGGTTATATGGTGCGATTCATCTTGGTTAATTACGTCAATCCGAATATTATCAATACGTTACAGAATAGAAAAAGATTCAATTAACTCAATTTTAGTCAATTTTACTTAGACAGCATTCCTTTACCGAAAAGATCGAAATAAAACGATTACATAACTTTGGCTAGTTATTAGATTTAGCCTAATAACATTATAAAAGCTAAAAAGATGAAAATAACAAACATAAACATAATTATTATAGAAATTACCCGATTACAATCACGACTCGTAAATCGTCTTTTTCCGGCATTACAACGACTTCAAAGAACACCGAACTTCCGAGAATTTCCCGAGCATTACTACGATACTACTACTACATTATTTATTTCGCATAAGGCCTATATACATACATACTAGTACTAAGAAAAAGAGTTAAAGAAAATATATTGGTACCTCTCATGTATCTCGCAAGGTCGCTTCTTCTTATAGGCCAAACGCCAGGCCGGATCGATCCGAGGTAATGCCGGATCGATCCGGGAATAAAAATATTATCCTCGATTATTCTCTGCAGGACCACATGCTGTATAATCATTATGTTTCCTCGGATCGATCCGAGGTTAATCCGGATTGATCCGAGTAGCTTTTTATTCCATAATTTGATCTGAAACTTGATAAAATCATAACTTGAGCTCTGGATCTCCAAATGACATAATTCAAGAAGCGTTGGAAAGCTCTTGAAAAGATCTATAATTCCATGAAGGACTCTTCTTCAGAAAATGCCTTTTTGATGGGCCATTTATTCGTCGAAAATATAATTCGATAATGGTGTCACGAACCATTGATCCACTTGAACTTTAAATCTCGAGGCACTTCCTTATTTCCTTCAAAAGATACGATTTTACTTCAAAAAGTGTCGTCACTCGGGTCTTGGTTTACCTAAGATCGCAATTAAAATACCAAAAAATACCCCACGTAAATCGACATTTACACTCCGGTTATTAACCCGGTACAAAATTTATAACTTTTTATCACTTTTACTAGATTTTTATAGTATTTAGATTTATTCATAACTATTAATATTTTATAAGATTATCGTTATAATTTCTTATATTTTATATAAAAAGAGTCGATAACGTATATAAAACCTCGTAATTTTTATCATATAAATGTTATACATCAACTACTCCCCACTTAGCTCTTTGATCGTCCTCGAGCAAAATAAGCGGTAATATATAAAAATTACAATAAAAATTATATACGTGGTAGATTAAATTTCAAATTAGTAAAATATCATTTCAATATTATAAACATATTAATTATATCTTTCTTAGAAATTAACAAGATAAAAAGTGTAGATAACTTAGATAAATTATTTATCAACTATTATTCAAATGAAATTCTGCATAATCTACTTAAATATAATTAAAATTCTAGAATCATTCTCCTATCTCAACTTATATGAAATATTTGGAATTAAGGACTAAGTCAAATAGTTAACAAAATGGCTTATACTTTTTAGGCCCAGGATGTTGGTCAATCGAAAGGATAGAAAAGAAAAATCAAAAGAGAAAGAAGCAAGTCGTACGTACTTACACCTTTATAATTTTGATCAAAAATACCTCGATTAATAACTTCCTGATATTATCATTTTTTTTTATATTTATTTTTATGAGATTTAAGAACTAAAAGCGTGCGTGTGTGTAGAAAATCAAACTTACAAGCATTGCTTCATCAAGATTAATCGGAGTAATACTCTTTCGATCGAAAATTACAAGTCCGGTTTCCTTAAACTTGTAATCATTCTTGAGATCTTATGATTCAACTTTTTATCGGGAGCTTTTAAACCTCATAGTGATATAGGACATTTCGAGATAATACCCTACTGCACTCAAATCATTGGCAGCTACTACCGATATTTGTAATTTTTTAGTTGTTGATCAAAGATAAGGAAGATACCTGGTATTTGATTAATTCTGTTTAAATATGGTGCTTCGTTCTTAATTCCTTTATAGAATATTAACATATCCGAACTTATTACCAAAATCGACTATCTTGCAAGCGTCATGAGGTAAGATCGAATATACTAATACTTATCTAATTTTTTCAATCTCAGCATACACCATTCTTAGCTTTTGTGTCATCATCTCCTTTCATAAGTACGTACAAACTCGTGGGATTTTTAGGAAATGTAGACCAAAATAGGCTAAGGGTAGGTTATAATCAAAAAAAAATATGGCTATTTCGAGTGCGGTCTTGATCACTCTAATCAAGGCTGAGGTAGAAAAATTAAAATTTTATTTAGGTAAGCTATTTGGCTATAGTTTATATTTTTATGGTGCCAAAAAAAAAATTCGTCATCCCTAGTCCAATTCCAAATTCATATTTTGTTTTGAAAAGAAAATTATTCTAAAATTTTATTATAGATATAAGTATATTTACGATATTTATTTTATTTGATATAAAAACGTCGCTAAGACTTAGGAAATGAGATTAAAATTAAATCAAAATACATTATCTAGTTGACATACATCAAAAGGTTATAGTGATAAATTAATATGGTGGTATTTATTTATTGTGAATAAATATAATACAAGATATTAATTATGTTGATTAATTAAATATGTATATAGATACATATTAGTCAAAATTTGTATGTGTATATTGATACACATGTATTTTGCAAATTAATTAATCATAGCATTATATTAATTAAAGAATTTTCCGTAAGCCAATTAGTTGGCATATGGGGCACCACTTTCTTGTGTACAAGATACACTTGGATTGTTCAATTTAATTAATAAGATTATCATGATATTAATATTGGATTTTAATTGATTTTTGGAAAAATAGATTTATGGTAATAAGATAAAGATAGTCAATATTAGATATTGACAATATCTTGGAAATATTTAATATAAGATATTAAATTAAATGAGATAAATCAATCAAAGGGATTTTCCTTATTTTATTAGGCAAATGTTTTCTCTCTCCTCAATCTACTAGGAAACTTCTCACAATCAGATTGGGATCATCTTGGGCGCCATATATGCCTATATAAATAGAGGCTTGGCTAGCTCATTGGTACATCATATTTCCAAGAGCTAATTGTTCTTGTGAAAAATAAGAGAGCTTCTTAGAGAGAGAAAAGGTCAACCTAGCAGTCGAGTTTTTCTAATAGCAATACTTGGTGGGATTCCGGCAAGGTGCTCGTGTGAATTACGGGTAGAGGCCGGACATTTGGACGTCTCGCGCACATTTACTCCTACCGGACGGTCAAAGCGTCGATCTTTTAGATCAACCAAGGTAGTATTACCGTCCTCTCTCTTATATGTTAATTGCTTAAACGAAGTCGATCCTGGATTGGGAAATCAAATTTTTGAAATTCCGCTGCGCTACTCGATTGATTTCCTAACAGTTGACTCACCACCCTGGTGCTCAACTTGTGACTTCTCAATACCATTGGTCTTTCCAAGAAAACCCTTACAAAAAAAATTCAAACGCTTATCTCTCTTTGTGGTTTTTGTACCACATTTCGGCCTTCACTATTTCCACATCGGTTTCACCCTCGGAAATTTTGTAAGGTATTTTATATCTTCCTCACCATGGCATAGGGTTTGGGACAGACCGTCAGGGAGAAAGTATGGCGAATGCATGCTCCCTTCCTTCCGATAGTTTATGAAGCCCTTCAGTTGGGATCCTTGCAGTCCTCCAGCAGACTTGTGTTGCAGTGGTAGAGGTTGAAATCAAAAGAAGTCAAGTATGCCAGTGATTGTGGGTCAGTTGGGACGCTCAAGCATTCAGGACATAGGTCATCAAGAGCAAGTAAATTTGTCATGCCGTTGGGGGCAAGATTCGAGGTAGTTGATGAGATCACGAAGAAGCAAGACAAAGGTGCGGTTGTTGTCAGTTACAAGCGAGTGGTCATGATCAAACCAGCCAGTGGTCACGAGTTAGATGAAGATGGCAACCTTCAGCGTCAAAGGAAAAAAAATGGCCTCATGTTCTGGATGTGGAAGATTTGAAGAAGACAGTGACGGATGAAGCCCACACGATAGCAATTGCAGTTCACCCCGGAGCAACCATGATGTGTAGAGAATGAAAACGGCGATGCCGGCCACCTTCTGTGAAGATAGAGATAGCAGAGTTGCCTATAACACCAGTTAACACACCAGCATCAAAAAGTAACCGTTTGAGGCCCTATATGGAAGGAAGTTTAGAATGCCAGTCATCTGGGATGAGCGGAACAATAGCAAACTACAAGACCACAACGAGTCGGGGAGAAAGCTGAAGTGGACCGTCACAACCTCGAGAGGGCTCAAGACATGCAGAAGAGTTGGGAAGATGGAATAAGAAGACTGTTAGAGTTTGAAGTTGGAGATAGAATGCATCTAAAGGCGTCCTCAACGAGATGAGCAAGATGGCTTGGGCAGACATCAAGATAAGCCCTAGATATAAAGGCTCTTACGTGATAGTGGCTAAATTAGGACCTTTAGCTTATCCGTTTGGAGTTACCGATATCCCTTCACGGGCGTATGACGTTCTTCATGTGTTAATGATAAGGAAATGGTTAGCCGATGTTGATGTGAGTCAAGCTTTGACCTTGAAATAATTGAAGAGACGTTGACCTACGTGAAAGAATCAAGTGCACTTTAGAGCGGAAGACGAAGAAAGCTAAGAAGGAAGACGTACAGCTAGTCTTGGGTCAGTGAAGTAGTCACACCGATAGAGGCAACATGAGTTATAGAAGACGAGGCATTTGTGAAGTTTCAGAGTTCAAGAACCTCCCAGTTATGTTCAATTTTGAGAACGAAACTTGTTTTAAGGAGGGAGGAATGTAACATCCCGAATTTTTAAGAAGGGTATAAAGGTAAAATGGAATTTAATTAGTAGTTTTCTGTTGGACTTATTTTAAGTTTTAGTGATGAGTGTCATACTAGCTGTTATAGAGCAAAGGCAAAAAGATGTCTAGATCAAATGTATAGGCTTATTAGAGTTTGATCTTTGTATAGGTTTAATCAAACAAGCACTGTAAATGGTCAGCTGACTTTCATCAGCAGACCTGTCTATATCAGTAGGGTACCTGAGTCAGTAGACTAGTTTAGGAACCCGCTAAAGATCGGAAAGGTGAGGCTCAAACTCGCTTATTGAAGACTAAGGGATCAAACTTAGTATTTAAAGTCAAGGATATGGAATCAGAAATTAGGGAAGTCTGTGATGGCCTAAACTGATTACATATACCTTGTGTACAAGGCCTAAAATCCACAAGTTAAATGGTGTTTGGAACTTGGTTATGAGTAAAATGGTGTAATCTAACTTAATAATAAAAAGAAATGTTCTTGAAGTCGGTACGCTACAGTGGCGCTTAGGGCCTAGTATGCTGGCGGCGCCTAGGCGCTTTTGGGTTTTAAGGGGTTTTAGGGTTTTAAGGGGGGTTTTAGGGTTTTTACGGGGTTTAGGGTTTTAAGGGGTTTTAGGATTTTTACGAGAGTTTTAGGGTTTGTGCTGGGGGGTTTAGGGTTTTAAGTGGGGAGGGGGTTTAGGGTTTTATGCCTCTTTCTTGTCTAAACACCTGGGAAAACTTGGATGTTCACCCAGATGGACCCCTAATTGCCTAGAAGGGCCTAAGAGCGCCTAGAAGGGCCTAGGAGCGCCTAGAAGGGCCTAGGAGCGCCCAGAAGGGCTTAGGAGCGCCCAGAAAATCGCCCAGCACACTTGAGCACCCAGATAAATCGCCTAGAGCCAAGTCGAGACGCTCGGGGATCGTCCAGGGCCTAGGCGGTGCCTAGGCGATCGACCAGGGTGATTTTTAGAACACTGATAAAAAGTTAGATATAAGAGAAGTCAGCTGAAGTGTTTTTATAAACACAGCAACTTTGGAACAGCTGACTGGTATGCATTTCAGCAGACTTACATTCACAGGAACCTGCTGATATATATTTTGAATTATTCAAATGTTACATTGGAAAAATACAAGGATAATGATAGATAACAACTTCTGATTTTATCAAACAAATCAATGGTTAAGATTAAAGGGACGTTGGGAAGAAACAGAGGTTTATCCAATGGATACGAGTCAAAGGGTGGACATCAAAATCACAAAAAGTATTCTCGACGATGTCGATACTATGTCTGAGGGACGAAAGCAAGTCAAGACGGGACAAATCTGAAACGGCTATGTTTGAATTTCAAACATAAGTCACAAGGATTCCTACCTATAAATAGAGGACTCCTAATTCAGATACAAGTGATGAAAATTGAGGAAAAACAACAGATAATCTTAAGCTTCAGTTTCTTATCAAGAAAACACCCTGCTGACCCTACTGAACATAAAGCTACTGATCTAGTCAAACTCTTCAAGTGTAATCTGTTATCCAGCTACATCAAGTTTACACACTTGAAGACCTCAAGCTGCTGATCATATCATCCCGATCAAGCTGCTGAAAGCTGAATCACTTACTTGATTCAAATTTTCTTTTATAAGAAATCTACTGAAGACAGTGAAGCATCTTTGGGTGTCAAGAACTGTTGTTTGTAGTGGAGCTAGTGACGAGGCAATCCTACCCTTCAATGACCAGTGGAAGACTTTGGAGCAACAATCCTACATGTTCCAAGTGTTTAGTTTGTGAAGCCATAGTTATTGGTGAAGGACAAGCAACTTAGGGATTTTTGTAACTGCCACCTCAGAGATCTCTAGTGAATTACCTCCTACATCACAAGGAGAATAGTGGGTGACAGGATTACACCACCGGAACCACTATAAAATTGCCTACTTACTTTTTGCATTTATATTCGCATTTAGTACATTTAGCACATCAATCTTACTGAACTAGCAACTGAGTCACACACATACACTACTGAGTATCTAATACTTGGTATCATATTTTAAACAACAAGTAATAAGGCTTAATTTAAATATATTCCGCTGCAACAAATTCAGGAAAGTCAAAAGTTAGCAGACTATCGAGTGTCAAAGAGACCATCGAGCTATCTATCAAGAAAGCTATCAAGTTCTTTGAGTTTGTTAACTCCAAAAGTTTTAAGCGTTAAGTTTATTCAACCCCCCTCTAAACTTAACCAAAGCCTTTTCAAGGGACCAACGTTTTCCTATTTTATGTTAACCTAAAGGAAATAATTAAAAAGGTTTAATTATTAATTAAAGGATTTAGTTAGTAATTTAAAAGAATTAAATAATAACTATAAAAGGAAAATAATCATCTTTTCTCCCCACTTTATCACACACGGCAAATTTGAAAAGAAATACGCAGGCAAAGCGACGCAAGTTGCCAGGAAGTGGAGGAAGATAATATTCAACCGTGCAGCCAATCCGTTCACCCCCTCAAGACGCCGTAGTAGAAGAAAGTGATGACTGAGAGAAGACGATCGTTTCCATACACTTCGTTTTATAAACAGTAAGTTTTCGTCCTAGCCCTAAAATCTGAATCTTGATCGTTTTTGGGGAAAAGTTTGAGCTTTAATTGTGTAAAGGGTGGTATTAATCATATTATTCCGTTTATGAATCGTAGATTGTGCGTAGAGCTTGTGGAACCAAAGGATTCAAGCTTTTGTTTTCAAGTTGCGTTTGGATTCGCTTTTAAATTGCTAAAAGATAAGGGGTTGTTTTTAAACGGTAAAAAAGTTGTTCAACCGTATTTAACCATTTGTCGTTGGTGTTTCGTTGTTGCTCTTTTGATTTCTATTGGTTTTATTTTATTTACATTATATGTAATTGCCTGTTTGCCGAAAGAAAAAAAGGACCTGAAGTCCATTTGTCGTGCCTGTGCGTTGCCGAAGGGAGAAAAAAAATAATACAAAAAAAAGAAAGGGAACAACTAGTCTTTCATCAATAAAGTTGAGTTTGAATAATAAATAAAATAAATTTGAAGTAGAAGAACACAAAAGAGCAGAAGTAAAAAATTTATTAAAAAAAAAAAAAAAAAAAAAGGAAAAGAAAAAAGAGACTAAACTAAAGTATGTTGCCGTCGGTATCCAGGAAAAGAAAAAAGAAGCCTTTTGTTTGACCTATTGTTATTCTGTTTTATTTGAGGAATATAAATAAAAGGAATATTAATTTTGTGTTTTTACGCGTATTACACGGTATGATGTGGTTTGTATATTTTGTTGGATCATTATATGTTAATTGACAATGTCTGATTTCAACTTCTAGTAGCCTTGACTCAGCACCACAACTGAGACCCTCTGCGTGGAGAAGGTGGGAGCACCGGAAGGCATTATTTAGGCCTTGTGGGACATTGCCTTAGTAGTCAATGATTCTTTTACAACGTATTAGATAGTGTAACTAGTTGTCTAGGACTAGAAGTCCTTATAAAGCCTTATACATGAATGAATCAGGTGGTTAGAACTTAACTCGTAAATACATATGTGGCTGTCTAAAGATAAAACATAATATCACTGTTAAGGCACGTTTCTAAATCGAAGCATGGGATTCTTACAGCCCCTTTTGAGTTATGTGTCAAGGGCCAACGTGTAATTTCCCACATGGAGACCTAAGTCCATGCCCCCTTGAGAGGTGCTTAATATGTCTCGGTGCATTCTCACCATACACAGTGTCATTTGGTATTGATGTAACAAACTTTACTTGTGTGAGGATATACTACGGAGCTAGTAGAGGGTGAGAGAGCTCTACTATTAAAACATATGTGGTAGTGATTGTAGATGATGTCATGTTATATGTATCTGCCTTTATTGCTTTACTGTACCGTTTCTTCTACCATTTACTAAGTACGTATATACTTAACCCCTCTTCTCTCTTGTCCCCGCCCTGAGAAGATGGTTTCTTGTAGGTCGTTTTTTAGGCCACCGAGGAGTGACTCGGAGATAATGCAGATGACGTCTACTGCCTTTACTTTCAGTTTACTTTAGGGTATAGATTCTCTTGTCCTTTGTAACGATGGAAATCAATGGTTTTAGTTTATGGTTAACGTTTTGTAATGGATACATTTGTATTTGATGATTATAATAAGTCTTTGATGATGTAATAGATGCAGCCTATGTTACTCTCGATCGTCTTAGTAGTTGTTTTAAGTGTCCGAGTCAGTCGTCTTATCTTCCGCTTGTTCTCTGATGTCTGCTTACGTAAGGCTTATGGTGGGTCGTCAAACCACCAAAGATAAATCACCTACAAGAAAAGCAAGAAAAGCTCCAGCTAATAAATATTTCCCCCTCAATTCCTACGACTGATCATTGATGCAAAGATGACTCATTAAATTATTAATAAATTAATTATAGTTACAATCGTCAAGCAATCAGTTTTTCCTATGTTCGATAAGCAGGACAATCGCCACTACTTATTCTCTAACTGTGTAGCACACCTCTCAACAATCGCCAGAGGTTTGGTGAGAACAATTGCATTAACGATCAGAAAAACCCAATTCTAGGTATTACCGCACATCGGGTTAACTTTAACCTAGATCATTTATTATACAACAGGGAATCCTACGGGCTACGAACCGGCAGAGAATATGTTGTTTACCACTTAAAATCTATCCTTTATGACAATCGCCTCGATTCGAGTTTTGGTGCTAGACTAGAAAATTCATCTAATTATCGTGCACAAATAACCAAACGAACAATCTAATCATCAACAGAGAAACCAGAAAATAAGTAAATACTAACAATTTAATCGAGTAGTACGAACAATTCGATCTCACAATCTGTAGCAATCGAGGGATTAACAATTAATTTACTAAAATAAGAAACTAGCTATTCATAAAAATAAATAAAAATAAATCAAATAGAAAATTTGTACCTATGACATGAAGGCAAAGGAAAAAAATAGCTGGCGAAATAAGTTGGCGCAGCCCTCTTTTTTTTCCCGTTCACGTCAGAACCTTATTCATATATAAAACCTAAGCTAATCCCTATTTTTCTTCTTTGCTGCTCACGCAATATACATATATTACGCGGTACGATGTGGTTTGTATGTTTTGTTGGATCATTATATGTTAATTGACAATGTCTAATTTCGGCCTTGGCTCGGCACCACAACTGAAACCCTTTACGGGGAGAATGTGGGAGCACCAGAAGGTGTTGTTTAGGCCTTGTGGGACATTGCCTAAGTAGTCAGTGATTATTTTGCAACATGTTAGGTAGTGTAACTAGTTTCTAGGACAATAAGTCCTTAGGGAGCCTTATACGTGAATGAATCAGGTGGTTAGAACTTAACTCGTAAATACATATGTGGTTGTCTAAAACCTAAAACATTAATATCACCGGTAAGACACGTTTCTAAATCGAAGCATGGGATTCTTACAGCCCCCTTTTAAGTTATGTGTCAAGGACCAACGTGTAATTTCCCACATGGAGACCTAAGTCCATTCCCCCTTGAGAGGTGCTTAATATATCTCGGTGCATTCTCACCATTCACAGTGTCCTTTGGTATTGATGTAACAAACTTTATTTGTGTGAGAATATACTACAGAGCTAGTAGATGGTGAGAGAGCTCTACTATTACAACCTATGTGGTAGTGATTGTAGATGATGTCTTGTTATATGTATGTGCCTTTATTGCTTTACTTTACCGTTTCTTCTACCATTTACTAAGTACGTATGTACCCCCTCTTCTCTCTTATCCCCACCCCGAGAAGGTGGTGTTTTGTAGGTCGTTTTTTAGGCCACTGAGGAGTGACCCGGAGATGATGCAGTTGACATCTACTGTCTTTACTTTCAGTTTACTTTTGGGTATAGATTCTCTTGTCCTTTGTAACGATGGAACATTTGTATTTGATGATTATAATAAGTCTTTGATGGTCTTCAAAAAAGATAATAAGTCTTTGATGATATAATAGATGCATCATGTGTTACTCTCGATCGTCTTAGTAGTTATTTGAAGTATCTGAGTCAGCCGTTTTATCTTCCGCTTGTTCTCTGATGCCTGCTTACGTAAGGCTTACGCGTATAATTAGATTAAAATTTAATTATATGCATGCCGGGCATTTTTTTATGAATAATGACTCAGTATCCGGGACAAGGGCGTCACATATGTGACTTTACCATGGCCGTTCCACACAACTAACTCCTTTTGAGTTTTGATTTCGTCGAAGAATCTTCCAACATGCATGTAAATAGTAAATAATGTTTTAGAATTAAGAGAGATACTTTGTGGTGTTCCACACGCGCGTGTGGAACCACAACCACATACGATTTTATTCTCGTATTTAAACCACGTATAGTTCGATCGTTTTATAATTCGCTCATTTCATCCCAAAATTTTCTCTCCACACAAGTATTTCCCGAGAAATAATATGGTAAAAGATAATATACGGATGTTGTTATGACAGTCTTGGTTTTAATCAGAACTCGATGTTATGTATTTGCTTATCTTAGTAAATTACATACTAGATCAGCGAGACGTAACCAATGATATGCATATTTCATGAAATTTTAGGGACGAGAAAGTATGAATCTTTCGTAAAGGAGTTCATTTTTTTTTAATAAATAATGTTTGAGAAAAAGCACTTGCATGGACAAAGGAATGGGAATCTTGTAATGTCCAAGGTTGAGTAAGTGAAAGAAATATTAGTGATATATATATATATATATATATATTTTTTTTTTGTTTTTTTGTTTTTTTGATAACTTGGGTCTATCATTTTTTTTATTATGCGACAACATTTTGCCTAAAAAGCGGAAATTTTATTATGGTCCCGGACCAAATATGACTTGGTGATCCAGGACCAATAGGAAAACAATAAAATACACAAGGGTCCACCGTGTAAAATATAAATGTTATTAATTTACTTTTTTACCCTTCTTATAAGGATTTTTATTGGTAGACAAGTATGACATGATGATCCTGTATCAACATAAAACCACTGCCCAAAAAGGCTTTGGTTTCATTATATGTCAAGTAATTAACGCTATAAAACATAAGTTTAGGGTGCTACATTTGGTATTCAAGAAATGTAATATTCCAAGTGTTAAAAAGATGGGATTAACGCATCAAGATGTATGGTAGGATTGAGGTACGATATGCATCATTAGAAAATTAAAAGAAACGTTACCGTGATATATATAATGGAAAGTCGTGACGTAACGCCACTACTACAAAAAAGTATAAAGTTCACGGTTTTTAAGTGTGATATATTAACATTGGTCACGGCTTCCAAAGTGTACCATATTGAGATGTGACATAAAGTACTTTAATCCAATCACAGTTAAAAACTGTGATCTATTATAATAGTTATCATACTTAAAAACTGTGAACTATTATAGTTGTTATCACACTTAAAAACCGTAATCTATTATAATTTCATCACATTTAAAAACTGTGATCTATTATAGTTGTTATCACACTTTAAAACGTGATCTATTATAGTTGTTATCACACTTAAAGACCGAGATCTATTACAATTTCAATACAACTAAAAATTGTGATCTATTTTAGTTGTTATCACACTTAAAAACTATGATCTATTATAATTTAAATCACACCTATAAAAATGTTTTTTTTTTCGAAAATAATATATAAGCACACATATTTTTCGTTCCTAGTGAGACTCGAACCCATACTCCGGATTAACGAGCCACATTAATTACCACTAGGCCAATGTCTTCTTTCTTCTAATTTTACACCACACCTAACTAAGATCTCATTATAAAATATCATATTATTTTAATCACAGTCAAACACTGTGATTGATTGATTTTTTTTGTCTCAGTTTTCCTTGAAACCGTGATAACAAAAATTGTGATCTATTTTAGTTGTTATCACACTTAAAAACCGAGATCTACTATAATTTGAACAAACTTAAAAACCGTGATTTATTTTAGTTGTTATCACACTTAAAAACCGTGATCTATTATAGTTGTTATCACACTTAAAAACCGAAATCTATTATAATTTCAGCTCATTTCAAAACTGTTATCTATTTTAGTAGTTGTTATCACACTTAAAATCCAAGATCTATTATAATTCAATCACACAAAAAAGCGTGATCATTCTTTTTTTCGAAAAGGAAATATACGCACACACATTTTTTGTTCCCAGTGGGACACGAACCCGGATACTCCGGATCAAAGAATCACACTAATTACCGCTGGGCCGACGCCTAATTTCTTATCATTTTAGACCACACTAAACTGAAATCTCATTATAAAATTTCATATTATTTTAATCACAGTAAAAAACCGTGATTGATTGATGTTCTTGTCTCAGTTTTCCTAAAAACCGTGATATTAAAAACTGTGATCAATTTTAGTTGTTATCACATTTAAAAATCGAGATCTATTATAATTCAACACATTTAAAAACTGTGATATATTTTAGTTGTTATCACACGTAAAAATCGTGATCTATTATATTTGTTATCACACTTAAAAACTGAGATCTATTTTAATTTCAACACATTTAAAAACTGTAATCTATTTTAGTAGTTGTTATCACACTTAAAAACCGAGATTTATTATAATTTCAATCACACATAAAAAAAGTGTGATCATTCTTTTTTTCACACATAATAATTGTGATAAAGAATTTAAGTGTGATTTATACATTTTCCTTGTCTCAGTTCTTTTAAAAGTGTGATCTTTATCTTTCTATAAGTGTGATCTATGTCTTTTTTTGTATTAGTGTCGATATAATTTTGTCTCACTTTTTCTATAATTGTGACAAAAATATCACAGAATTCAACACTGTTTAAAAATCAGATTATTTGATATAATTTATCTCGCATTTTTAATAACCGTGACAAAAATATCATACTAATTCAGTCACAGTTTAAAATTGTGATTGATTGGTATAATTTATCTCTTTTTTTCAATAACTGTGACAAAAATATCATATCAATTCAGTCACTGTTTTTTTTTTTTTGTCGAAACCGGATATTTGATTGATATACACCAAAAAACTGTACCATGAAATGTTCAAAATCTGTACAAAGAGCTAAATTAAGAACCTAATAATCAACTCCACGCTACCTAAGTTCCCTCGCTCGTCGGATAGCTTCCGAGATGAAAATCATCGTTGGGGGGCGTGAGCGATCGTGCTGATGAAACTCATAGTTACGCCAGTACCACAATCCTTGCACAATCTCTCGAAACAGAAATCTCCAAAAATCAATGTTATCGTGCTTGAACATGTTAATTTTCAAGCAGTTAGCCAACCAAGTCATCGGATCGTCAGGTTGAGCAAAGGCCGTCCAGCAACTTCGATGAATGATTTGTTTCCATACGGCATTGGACCATTGCAGTCATGAATCACATGCAAATTAGAGACAGTGTTCCACAAGCAAAGCAAATATCGTTATCACCTATGTGGCGGCTTTTTAGAAATCCCGCAGTAGGTAGAGCATCTTGACAGATCAACCAAAGTAGCATATTACCTCTAAGTGGCCCCTTAATGCCCCATGTTAATTTCCAGCAGTCGTCGTTTGTACTAATCGGGACATGGTTGTGCTTAGCTAATTCAAAATAGGCAGAACCTACCGTAAATTTACCTGAAGCAGTAGGCTTCCAAATAGCATTGCCGGTGTCATCGAACTCGAAAGCCTCTTCAAGGAGATGTGCGGCAAAGCAGATGTGCCTCCAGATAGGTGAGCAGTTCGGCTTTGGTTCATCAAACGGGGAGCCATATTTGCGGTTCAGGATTTGGACCCATAACTTGTCGCGGTTGGTCAGCATCTGCCAAGAGTGTTTAGCAAGGAAGGCAGTGTTCATATCGCGTGCATTCCGGATGCCCAAGCCCCCTGTAATTTTTGGTTGGCAAATGTGTTCCCACCCTACTAGGTGGAGACCCCGTTTGTCTTTTTATGCCCCCGTTTGTCGCGTGCATTCGAAACAGATTCAGTCACCGTTTTAGATGTGAGATTGATTGATATAATTTATCTCGCTTAACTATGACAGAAAGATCATATCAATTCAGTCACAGTTTAAAAATGAGATTGATTGATATAATTTATCTCGGTTTTTCAATAATTGAGACAGAAAAATCATATCAATTAAGTCACACTTTAAAAATGAGATTTATTAATATAACTCATCTCAGTTTTTCAATAAGTGTGATAGAAAGTTGTAAGTGTGAAATATATATTTTCTTTGTCTACGTTTTTTGAAACTGTGATTGTTATCATATCTTAAGTGTGATCTATATCATATTTTGTGGTAGTGCGCATAAGGATAGACTATAGAGTCGGAATTTTAATTTGGGGTGAAATAATTGACTATCAAAGACGTAGTCATGTTGTAGGTTTAGGGTGCCTAAACGCATCCGATATTATTTTTCGTATAAAAAATGTACCTATATAATCTGATTAAAACACAATTAGTTATCTTAATATAACTCACCCCACCATACATAAATAATCTACTAAATCATCTAAAGATAAATTAATGGGTCCATCATTGTTGACTATATTCTTATTTATCAGGTTCCTATCTCAAGTACATTGAATTAACATAATTTGACGCATATAGCTAGACTACACATACCCTTTAGTGTAACTTTTTTTTTTTTTTTTTTTTTTTTTTTTTTGCACGAATAGACTTTAGCCCACCTCCTAAACTTTAAAGCCTACTTCCACCCTTGGTAACATACTTCGGTAAAATAAAATAAAAAAGAGTTCTATCGCACCTCCTTATTTTCTGCTGACACCCTTATTACTTTCGGTACCATAAAAAATTACTTTAGGCACCCAGTGACATTTTACAAAAAGAACGTCAATACCACTGGTGTTCAGCAGACTAAGATACAGCGTCGGTGGCGGCTGGTATTCTTGTGGAGCACCAACGTCGATCATCGACGGCGTTGGTCCACAGCGCGAACACCAGTACCACCGACGTTCCCTTTGTAAAAGTGTTATACTCAGAAAACGTCAGTCCACGATTTTCTACCGGCGTTCCTTGTTGCACAACAACGTCAGTGGCACTACCGTTGGTGTTCAACAAGGAACGCCGGTGTCACCAACGTTTTTTTCGCCTAAAAAAATCAATAAATGGGTGTCAAAAGTGAAAACGGGGGTGCCTATAGAACCCACCAATAAAAATCATTGGGTCAAATGAGTATGATAGACATAAGTTGTAACATCCCGACTTTTAATAAAAGGGTAAAATAGTCATTGGGTGTATTTACTATGACCTAATAATTATTTATCCTATTTATTTAATTAAAAAGGATTTAGTTATTTAATTAATGGGTTTAATTAAATGGCTATAAAAAGAATAATCCCAATTATTTCTCATAAGTTACACACGCTGATTCTGAAAAAAAAAATAGAAGAAGGAACGGCGCTACACAGAGAGGCGACGCAGAGAAGAAAGCGAAATAAAAAGAAGAACCGTGTGATCAATCCGTTCATCTGTTCAAGATGCCGCAGGAGAGAAAAGTGATCAGCGCGAGGAAACGCAACTTTGGAAAATAAAATATCCTTATTCCGTAAGTTTTCAGTTTAGCCCTAGTTTTCGGTATTCGTAGAGTTCGATTCTTGAAAAATTCGTATCTTGTAATCCGTAGTCGAAACGATCGTCTTGAAGCGTAGAATAATCTAAAATAGTTTCAAAAGATAAACCAGGTAATCTTTTGTTTTACAGGCTTTTTCGATTTCGTTTTTACGCAAAGAAATAGGATTTTAGGGTTTCTGGTTGATCATATAGGTTTTGGGGTTGAGGATCAACAGTTGTTGCAGCTGCTTGGCGTTTTGCTTGCGGTTCTGCTGGCAAATAAGGTAAGAGGCTCTTCCTATGATTCCAATTATCGTTTATAAGGCTTAGATCAAGTTCTATGGTGGTGTTTAGATGATAGGAAGATGTGTTTTTTTGTTGATCAAAGGATCATAGATGATTTGGTATGTTTAGATATATGTTCCTATGTTTTACTGTGTTATTTAGGATGCCAATTAGGTTAGAAACGAATGGGAATTCGTGTCTTGATGATTTTAGGTTTAGGCAAAACCAGTGACGGGCGTCTGTACAGCGAGCAGGCGTTTGCGATCGTTACAACTCAAACGGGCGTTTGGGTATTCAGACGGGCGTTTGAGGTGTGACTTTTGATTCAGGATGTAGCCCTTTTTGACGGACGGGCGTTTGAGGTTAGTGAACGGGCGTTCGGTTTCGGACGGGCGTCCATAGGGTTTTAAACGGGCGTTTAGGCTTTTCAAACGGGCGTTTGACCTGCTTTTATTTGTTTTCACTTTGTTTTCATTGTTTGACTTAGTTTGAGTTTTTTATACATGTGTTTTCTGTTTTAAACCCTTAAACATGATATATTAACATTGAATAAATATAAACAAGCCTGAATTGAGCTTCGATTCGTCCAGGTTAAAACACCGAATGTACTCTTAAAGGAGTTGAAGTTCGGATCCGTCGGAAGAGCATGATAGGCTTGTGCTTTGATGAGTTAGTATTCATCAATGTCGTGTGTAATTGCTAGGCCTTGTCCGTGTCTACAGTGGTCTAGGAAGAGAGTAGTCAAGGTGAGGAGATTAATTGAAAACACTTAGGTGGTTAGTTAATCATTTTAATAAATACGTACTTGACTAGTAAAAGATTAAACAACATGTCTCTCTTGGATAGGCACCGAGTCTATATCGCGATGTATGCCTACCTCGAAGGTGGAAGAACTCCGTGAGTCAAAAAACCCTAAGCACGGAGGGACTCATTGAGATGATGTGCGTACTATCGGAGCCTACCTATTCTAGCCTCCGTGGATATTGGTGTGATCCACTAATATGTTGCCAAGAGTGTCCCAAAAGTGGATACGCCGTAGTGCTGCCTTGAGAGTGCGGTTGTAACATAGATAAGTTAAGTAGAAACGTTTAGTCAATTCATGTTGATGGACATGGAATGAACCCCAGATTGAGTCGGTCACACAAAGATAACTAACTAAACGACTAAATATCTTTTCTTTATAAATCTTAATTGTTGTCGTAGCTTCTCACTTTTACTAAGTACTTTGTACTTACCTCCTTGCATTTTCTTTTGTATGCATTGTGGGGTGAGAAGACGAACAGGTTGATCAAGTGTAGACGACGGCTTTTGAAGACTTAAAGTCTTGACGAAGCTTCTAGATTATTTTCTTGTAAAGGTTGTACTAGACTAGTTGTATTTATTCTCTTAGATTTGTTGTACTTCTACTTTTAAGGCATCGTATTGTATAAGTCTTTGGGTTTTTAATCGTTGTAATCTCAACTATCCATCTTTAGCATGGTTAATTTCTATTCATAGTAGCTTGTATGTTTTTACCCGAGTCTTTTTAGCTTCCGTTTGCTTTTATTTGATACGATGACGTAGAGTCTTGCGTATAATATTATAACTACTTAGACCATCGTTCTCGCTTGATTTAAAGGGACTAACTCGAGTAGACAATATTTTCATGTCTTACACTTATATAAGAGTAAGAATTCTTGTCTCACACATATATGTGGGCGAGAGTTCTTCTATTTTATGTGTATGAGACAATACAAAGTGGGTCTTTTTTTGCGTAGATTAAAATTTGTGATCAGTATTTAGTGACGTAGTAGAACCTTTTGACCCTTTTTTATTTTATAAACACTTAAATTAATTAATGTACAAATCAAAGTTCACGTTGCAACCATATATATGTTAAAGTAAACCATATATTTAAGAGTACGTAAAAGAATAAAAAAAAGCAAACGCTTTACATAACTTGAAGTAGAAGAATATAGGGGTTGAGACACGATGCTAAATTTTTGTCCATACAAACGTTACCAAACAAATAACACTATAGGCATATGACTTACATTACTTTCTCATAATTTTATAATAAATATAAAAATAAAAACAAAAACTATACCATGAACATAACAGAAATATATAACCAGACCGAATTTTTTTAACCTACGATCGTTGTACTAAATGACATGTATTATATTCTCTTTTTTATACATAAATGATATAAACGAAGGAATAATATATATATATATATATATATATATATATATATATATATATATATATATATATATATATATATATATATAAAACTCAAATCACGATCTTGCGTAGAAACGTTAAATTTAAAAAGTAAACATCGAAGAAAAATAATATGTTATGAAAAAAGATTGTGTTTAAAGAAACTAATATATAATGGTTAATAAAAAAATATGAAACCAGTGCAATGCACTGAATGACGTAAAATATGAAAATGAGTAATAAAATTTCATTTGAAAGGGTATACCAAAAAAAGTCACTAAAAAATCATTTTTAACAACAAATTCCAAAACCACATTTACCATCAAAAGAACATAAAGTATCACATAATTGAAGCAAAAGAATTTTGATAAACACACAAAAGAGTTGATATGTAACGCCCCGCTTCCGGATACCGAGCCCTTATCCGGAAGAGAAACGTTCGGCGCGTATAGCATCAAATAAATCTAATATTATACGCAAGTCTCTACGTCGTCGTATCAAATAAAAGCAAACGGAAGCTAAAAAGACTCGGGTAAAAATATACAAGCTACTATGAATAGAAATTAACCATGCTAAAGATGGATAGTTAAGATTACAACGATTAAAAACCCAAAGACTTATACAATACGATGCCTTAAAAGTAGAAGTACAACAAATCTAAGAGAAGAAATCTGTTAATACAATCAACCTTTACAAGAAAATAATCTAGAAGCTTCGTCAAGACTTTAAGTCTTCAAAAGCCGTCGTCTACACTTGATCAACCTGTTCGTCTTCTCACCCCAAAATGCATACAAAAGAAAATCTGAGGAGGTAAGTCTGAAATCTTTAGTAAAAGTGAGGGTGTTTCGACAACAACAATTAAGATTTATAAAGAAAAGATATTTAGTCGTTTAGTTAGTTATTTTTGTGTGACAACAATTAAGATTTATAAAGAAAATATTTTAGTATATATAATTTACGGTATAGTCTTTCTTCTTTTTGATTATTTCATAGTAGTCTATTATTATATTTTGTTTTGATGTTGTTTAATGTTTAGCTATTGACTAGTGCCGTAAGACTATCGAAACAAAAACGAAAAGGAGAGGCATTAGAAAGAGAAAAAAAAAATAAGAATATGTGCATTTAATATGGAAAAAAGGGCAACAGTATAATATTAAAGTAAAGAAAAACAGAATACGTAATATAAAAGGATGAACTGGTGTTTTGTTTTTATTGATTGAATTCAATACAATTAGTCTCTTTATATAGAGAGAAGTTGAAGAAATCTAGAGAAATCATAATGTAATTCAAAAGGATAAAATATTACAAAGATTGCAATCTATTTAAATCCTAACAATAATCAAATATTTTTTGGCATTTATCTAATATCTTCCAAATTTATCTTCTATTACCCTCCCTCAAACGAGGCCGGGTTGGAGGCTGAGTTTGTTTGATGACAGTTTGGAGGGCATCTCCACATCGGCTGTTCTTCCAGAGTCCATTAGTTGTTGTGTTTTGGAGGGCATCTCCACTCCGGTATTTCTTCCGAAGTCCATAGTAATTCATAGATTTGACTTTCTCGGCGCCCGTATTTCTGGCTCTTCCGGGAGTCCTGTTGTGTGGTTTGTTTTTTTGGTTTGTGAAGTTGACTTTTTGGCGCACGTAATCCGGCTCTTCCAAAAGTCATATTAAACTTGAATTTTATTTTTTTTGTTTGTTTGATGACGACATCGGCCTCCGATTGCGATTTGGATATATTATTCTCCTTTTCCTCGATCACGGCTGGAAAACAATAACTTTAAATATAGACATTGAATGAATGCCAACAATAAATAGTGGGTGTTATATGTAAGAATATTTATTTATTGAATAAAAAAAGAAATAAAGTAATTAAAAGAAGGGGAAAAAAAATTTTGGACGATGGATGGAATTCCATTTATTTATTTGTTTTTGGAATGGATTGATGGAATCCAGGAAATTAATCCTTGTTTATTTGAAAGACACTTTTTTTTTTTTGGTCTGTCTGTTTTGGTTTTTAATGAAACATGGATTAAGAAAAGATTGGAGGAAATACTGAGGAATTTGATAGTAATTAATGGCTTCTGTTTTATTCGGCAAAACAACAAAAAATAACACCACCAGAGGCAAAAGTGATATGAGTATTCCTGGGAAGGAAAAAAAAAAAACCAAAATTGATGGATATGGAGAAACAAAAAAGACGGGACAGTGTGACTAATTAAAAGAAATAGTATGTTCAAAAAAATGAACTAGGATCGGGTGAAGCAACAGTTCATCCCCAGGTTAGTTAAGCGCCAGGTTTCACTAGGCTCCAGGTGGGGAAGGTCTGGGTTGAATCCCCTTCCCCAATAAATTTAGGCCATTAGGCCAGCTTTCGTCCAAAAAAAAAAAAAAAAAAAAAAAAAAAAGAACTAGGATCGGGCAGGAAGAACAACAAAATGCAGATTTTTATTTTTTATTTTAAGCAACAGCAGAAAGAAGATCGGGCGAGGGTTCACCAATGTTAAGGTATTCGAACCCCCGCCACTTGCTCTGATACCATAAAGAAAAACAGAATACGTAATATAAAAGGATGAACTGGTGTTTTGTTTTTATTGATTGAATTCAATACAATGGTCTCCTTTATATAGGAGAGAAGTTGAAGAAATCTAGAGAAATCATAGCAGAATTCAAAGGATAAAATATTCTAAAAATTGCAATCTATTTAAATCCTAACAATAATCAAATATTTTTTGGCATTTATCTAATATCTTCCAAATTTATCTTCTATTATAAAGAAGCAGACGTATTAAAGAAAAAGAAGAGTTGATTTAATAATTATATTATGTATAGTTGTTTAGTGTTATTGCATTGTGTTGTATTGAGTT
This sequence comes from Gentiana macrophylla, assembly GCA_026214975.1. Taxonomy (NCBI): domain Eukaryota; kingdom Viridiplantae; phylum Streptophyta; class Magnoliopsida; order Gentianales; family Gentianaceae; genus Gentiana; species Gentiana macrophylla. Next base: position 100,183,864 of record CM047815.1, on the reverse strand, counting down.
GTTTTTCTCTTCCGAAAAATATCAGTTTATGATTTGGTAGACAATGAATTTAGTGGCTAGTGTTATTTTGATACTTAGCTTGAAGTGTAATTTTGTTAATGATCTTAAATAAGATTAAATGAAAATGAACAAGCCATGATTGAGCTTCGGATGCGTTTGGTTCCGGCACCGGACGTACTCTTAAAGGGAGTTGAAGTTCGGGACCGTCGGAAGAGCATGAATGGCTTGTGTTTTGAGAGTTAGCATTCCTCAATGTCTGTGTAATTGCTAAGCCTTGTCAGTGTCTAGAGGTCTAGGAAAGAGAGTTGAGTTGTGAGGGAGCTTACTTGAAAATACTAGGTAGCTAGTTAACAACATAATAAAAAACAAACCTGTATAGCTAAAAGATTAAACATCATGTCATTCTTGGTAAGGCACAAGTTATATCGCAATGTGTAGGCTTTCGGATAAAACGAGTAAACTTGCTGGCCTTTCTAGAGGCACCAGGAGTAGAGGTTACTCGTTGTGGATAACTTCTTTGGCCATTAGAAGGCACCAGGAGTAAAAGGACTTCACAAGTAGATAACTCTGCACGCCCGAGGCACCAGGGAGTAGAGGACTTTCTAGGTTGAATAACTCCGTAGAGTTCACAAGACCCTGGCACGGAGGACTTTCGCGAACGCGTATACTATCGGGACTAGCCCGCGGTGTTGGTGAAATCCACCAATAGGTTGCACCAGAGATATCTCGTGGTGGCGACACCATGCGTAGTGCCATTGAATCGCGGATGTAACAAAGATAAGCTAAGTTAGAAGCAGTTAGTCGCTGACATGTTGATGGACATGAAGTGAACCCTAGATTGAGTCGGTCTCATAAAGATAACTATTATAATAAAACTTGTTAATGAGCCTTAGTTAATTTGTAGCTTCTACTTATTACTATGTACAATGTACTTACCTCAAATGCATGTTTATTTATGTGTTTGGGGGAGAGAAGATGAACAGGTTGACCCTGAGCTTGATGAGGACTTCGATGATGACGTTTGAGGATGCCGGAGTTGGAGCTGTTTTTTTATTTATTGTCTTTCCTTATTCTTTTGTCACTGTTTTGGATTCAAGTTCTTTAGTTGAACTTGTTGGCTTTGTCTTTCATAGTTTTGAGGTTTTCATCTATCTTTTAAGTTTCATTTGGATTTCTCTTGATGTAATATGTTACAAATCTACCATTTAGTTGTTCTTTCTATTCTTGGTTGTATGGAGAATTTTGCCCGAGTCTTTTGCTTCCGTTTGTTTATTTGATATGACGTAGTAGATGCTTACGTGTAATATTAGATTTATTTAATATTATGCGTGCCGAACGTTCCATTTCAGGATAAGGACTGGTGTTCTAAGCAGGCGTTCTGATTCAAAGAGGAATTGGAGTGGATAGTGGGGCAGTTTGAGTATGTTATGTGTGTATAATCTGACGGGAGAGAAAAACTTGTGGGATCACTTGATTTAAGGGTTATACTCACTCCGTCCCACAATATAAGGTCTTTTGGCTATTTTACACAGTTTAAGAAAACATAATAAATGAGTTAATTTTTAATAATTCAATATAAAATATTGTATTATTTTTTGGGACCGATTAATAATATTGCATTGTTTGGTGTAAAAGTGAAAACAATACATTTAATATTATATTGAAATGTAAAAATAACTTATATTTTGGGACACCATAAAAAAGTTAAAAAAACTTATATTACGGGACGTAAGGAGTACTATAAAATATAAATCTTTCGTGAGGAACGGCACAACGAGAGGAGTTGGTGGAATGTAAGTTTCTTCCTCGTCCATAATTTAATATTTTTTTCCATTAAAGTCGTGGCCCTATATATGCGTGTGTGCCGTTTCTTTGAGATATCGTTAGGTTTAATTAATTAATATATCAAACTGGAAATGATAGGGAATTTAGAATTTTTGGAATTTAATGTTATACCCTTACATAAACCTTAATCTTGTGATCTTAAAAGTACACTGAAAATAAAATCGGTCGACAGTATTAATTAAATGGCGTTGTTAATAGCAACACAGACCGTCTATCCGGACACCACACTTCTGACAAATTTGGATTTTATAAAGGTGGAAATCTGATTTCGACCCTTTCAAAGTCGAGTTTTGTGTGTAAAATTCATATCTGAAGAGGTCGAATTTCGCTGTAGTGCCCCAACGGTAGATTGACTGTGGTATCATTAACAGTATCCTTATTAAAACGTGTATTTTAATTTATACACGACCCGAGGCCAAACTCTGCATTATTTGGACCAGGCATTTGAGGAGGAAAAAACGTGCGTTTGGAATGAATGAATGAAATATATACGTTTTTTCATTCTATTTTATCATTTTGACACATTTGGATGCGAGTTGGAATGATCGGATGATATAACAAATTCTAAAAACAGCCTAGTTATAACCAATGAGACCTAAACCAAGTGGTTAAGCTGAGGGCTCTAGACTATCAGGTCCTGGGTTCGAGTCGCACAATGTGTCATGGTTCTGGGTTCGAGTCCCACTAGTTTATCGATTCCAAATACCGTCTAACTAACAACACTTTAATTTATGATTCTCCAATTTTTATATTAGAAAATTTCTCGTGTAGTCACTACACAATTAAAAATTCACTAGAAGAATTTTGTCGTCCCAATCATCTTTCAAACTAACTATGGTTGTCTCTCGTTCAACACGAGTGACAGCAGTGACATACTTATTTACGTCACTTAAGTCTTGAAGGCTTAAGAGAAATATCTCTTCCGAAAAATTAATCACATGTAAGATTAATAAGTACAACGTTCTAGTTACTTACCTTTTTTAACGTAGTCGTTACTAGTCAATTTAAAACATACACTAGCAGTCTAGTACCCTAGAGATATATATAAATAGTTGTAAATAAAATTGACAGAAAATAAATCCAAATTATACACTACTAATTGATTTTAGGAACTATAAACTAAATGTATAGTCTATCCTACTGTTCAAGGATCTAGTCTCACACCTCGAGTGCGCGCTTTAGGGTAGGTCAAAGAGGTGACGACTAAATTGAGATCTTTCTCTCTCGATGATTAAAATGGAATGAACATCCAACTTTAATCCCCGATTACCTTTCTTTTTCAGCCAAGGTATTACCAAAAATACCTATAATGAGTGTGACCTACTATATCAGATTTTTAGGTAGACCCCGAGTATGCCGCCTTAGAGTCGGTCAGTGACCCGGCGAGTACCCAAAATCCTATCCTTTCGGAGACCAAACCTTGAATTTTGATAGCGGTGAAGGTCTTTCTTAGGGAGGTCGGTTCCAGGCCGGCACGAGGCGTCACCATTCTCTCACGTTGCTTGTGTCAACAGTAGAGGCCGTGGGGTCGGCTGTCGCTTTCCTTGCTCCCACTCAATATTTTGAAAAAGTGGTGGGTTTACTGATTCGTTTTTGGACTTGATGTATCTTTAGGGAACAATAAATCATGGGCCCGAATGGTGTCGGTTATGCGGGCTAGCCCACCCGACCTATTCGTTGGAACATATGTGGCCATCGGACGGATCAGGGCTATGGGAGCTCCGTTGAGCCGTAGTTGCTCGCCGGATAGCTCATCCTTGCCGGACCCCCATGCAAACGCCACACGTGGAGGGTTAAGTCGATCGAGCCGTGGCTCGGTTGACCACCCAACCATGGTTTGACCACTTTCGAACCATATTCGCCCATAATTGTTCAATCCTTTAACATCAAACTTTCACGTATACACTACGGACAAAAAACGCAATCTCGTCGAGGTTTCGGGATTTTACTCCCTATGTTTTCGCAAGGTGAGATTCACCGAGAATCCATCACCTAACCATGACAATTGACAAAATCCGGAATCCTCGGTTTCCCTAATTAGTTTCTAATTAATATTGACGGGTCCGTTTCCGTCAGGCAGTTTGGAAGGAAGACTTGGAAGTGGGATATCAGGCCTCTTCGTGGTGCTCCGATCAATGAGGTTGTCGCCGTCGGACGGTGGCGTTTATCGATGTTGGTGATGAGCTCGCGGGGGTAATATGAAAGCAATAAATATGAGAGAGAGAGAGACAACAGTGCTAATAGAAATAAATGAGCAAAAGTTGTTCTATATATTTAATGTCACAGTGGGGGTATTTATAGGGAAATGATAAAGCTGTAAAAGACTACTCGCGCTAGCGGCGCCGATGCCCGACAGATGGCAGTTGGCCTCGCATTCTATCTAAGCTTATGAACTTTCCATTTAACTAATACTCTCATAGGAGTGGGCCCGCAGTGCTGCGGGGCGGCCCCCTTATGCTTATGAGGATGGCGGGATGGCCATCAAGTTGACGACGTCGCGCGCATATGCTCGGGGAAAGAGTTTGACTTATGTCCTCAGACGAGTTTTCCGGGGATAATGGGACCGTGTCAGGTTCCGTATCATCAATGGCCCCCTACTCTGCGGCGGAAATTTGTTGCGGCGTAGAGTAATATCTTGGTCGAGAGTCTCCGTTGTCGAACACTCTTGGAAGACAAAAGTTGAGCGGACTCGGGATTAGGGATACAAACTCGTAGAGCCTCATCAAAACCTTTCTTAAGAAAAACCCGGTGGGAAAAATTTTAAGGAAGGAAAAGAGTACTCTCTGTTTGTATCGAAATCTCAAGACCGCTCCTTCAGAGGCGGCGGGGTTGCGACATGAAGTTGATGCAACATATCCCGCGGCGCCGTGAAGTTGAAGCTATACGAAGGCTTGCCAATCACTACAAGCGGGTTTCCTCCTCCTAGTACACGTTAGTGGTGATCTGGAGTCGTCGTCGCGCTCGGTAGTTCGCAGTCAGTCGCAAGCAACAAGGGATCTGACCTACCAGGCCGCCCCTTTCCAGATATAGGAAGCGATCTTCTCTCATCCGGCGGCCTACCAGGTCGTCTCTTCCTTCATATAGGAAGCGATCCTCTCTCATCTTGGATCTCAGCCTGCGGACTCGGTGATTGTAAGGGGCCCAATTCTGGTGAAAGACGCTTTGCCATTCTTCCCAGACAGCGTCGACCATGGCCCCCTGGCAGTTTCCATTCCGGACTAGGCGCACAAACTTTTTGAACAGCTTGCTTTGTGCGGTCTGTGGATCCGATCGCCGATGAATACCTCTGATCCTCCTGTGAGCCCGCAGGACTCTGGATTCACTTATCTCAGCTTCCTCCTCCCGCTCTAACTCCGCAATCTCAGGTAGCAAGAAGGCGGCAGCGGTATCAAGATTCTGTTCCATTTCCACTCGTGGTATTGAAATTGGGGGTTGTCCTCCCCCTGAAGGGTTATGGAGGAAGTGCACGCTGGATTCCAGATGCTCGTTGCCTTTGTAATCCTCCATAAATTCGTATTCAACATTATCCGACTGAGACATTCTTGTTTTTCTGGGATTTCGTAAGGCCGAAAACGAGTGATTCGAATGGGAGATGAAGCATCTGTGGAGGAGGCAGTGAAATGGCTGGCTTTTATAGAGGGAGGTGGCGTGTTTGGCATGGATTACCATAATGGTGGGCCAGGCGAGCAGCGGCTATCTGAAGAGACGATCATAATGACGGCGCAATGATGGTTATCGAGAGATTTACCGTCATTATGAGCATTGAAGGACGGTTACTTATGGTGGGTAATCATGGGCTATTTTTCGTCGAGAATAGTCCCTAGTCAAAGTAGCCCTATTAAACACGGCTAAAACTCGGGAAGACCACCAATGATGGCTTTTGAACCGTTCCATCCGTTGGGATACCTGACAGTTTGTGGACGCAGCGGGGAGATGCGATGACACCTGGATTTGCGATTTGAGGTGCACTGACAGATGAGCGATCGGATATGCCGCGAGGAGAGTGCGTCATTTGCGGATCGCGGCTTGAGAGCTTGCGATGAAAATCGTTGTTCTCGGTGAAATTTATGGTTTTTATCGCATTATTAGAGAACAATATCTTTCGTATTTTATTAATTTTTAGAGAAAATTATATGTTTAAGGCGTGAATTTGAATAATGGGTTTAGAAGTGTCAAAAGTGTAATTTGGGCGCTTTTATGTGTTAAATTTATTGAATTATTATTATTTGGGGATGACTACATGTTTTCCATGTTTTATCTATTATGTAGATGCTTAATTTGAGTGCATAAAGAGGATAAATGAGGCTCAATTCGAATTATAAGAGATAAATATGGAATTGGCTTGAAGAAGAATGGATAACTATGAAGAAATCCGATCCTCAAGATATTGGACGGGCGTCTCTCGATCCGTCGCAGCGCCCAGAGTGAATCAAGCGTCCATGAAGTGTCGAGTCGTATTTTACATACTGAGTCTCAGGGACGTAAGTTTAACGCAGCGTCTAAATCTCCGTCCAAATAAATGAAGCAGCGTCCATGACCTTGGGCGGGCGCCCAAAGTGCCGACTTAACCCTAGCCGACCTAAAATCCTATAAATAGAAGCGTGTATTAAACCCTAGGGGACATCTCATACGCATTCTTCCCTCATAACACACCATACAGCCGCATATTCCACCCTTGGAGGAGCCGCACTAAACCCTAAAGAATTATGAGTTTCTTCCCTTCAATCATATCTTGGATCATCACAAGCATGCAAGGCTAAGCACATCGCGGTAGAGCAACGGGATGGAACCACATCAACGTCATCACAACCATGATTAGTTAGTTTTATTTTTATTTATGATTCGAACATCGTTTTATTTATCGATTGATTTTGGATTGATTGCTAAGCGTTTTATTAGATAGGGATGTCAATGAAACCATATGTTGCTTTGAATTTATATGGAAATATGATTCAATAGTAGAGTTTTTCAATCGATACGATTAACGTTATTTTGAGGAATCATGTGATGTTAATTGGGTGTTTAATTTGGGAACAAATTTATGATCTTGCTATGAATGTTAATTTGTTTTGCTTGGAAAAGGAAACAAGAACCCTAGAATTCGATTTAAAGGAATTTAGTCGAATTGTGATTGATCATACCAATAAATCGTGTTTAGATCATAAGAATGGTTGTGTGATGGTTGTGTGGTGTATCCTTGCTGTTTTACCGTCCTTTTAATTATCTAGTAAGCAAATTAGTTCGTATTGTTTGTTATTGCTACGTTTAGTTACTTCCAGGATTTTAGTGTGTTTTCGTGATATTTTCTTTTCAAAGACGTACTTGGGCGCTCGTCCACCCTTAGCGAACGCTTCGTCCGGTTCTAAGTTTTCTATTTTACGTGATTTTACCCACTGTTCTTCGTTTTTACATTATAGATAGTATAAACCTTAGTTTTAAGTAATAGTTCGTGACATAACCGACTTAGGAGTTATATCTTAATCTGACAACTGTACGATTCCCTTAGGACGACTCGGCAACACCTTATACTACGTACCTTATACTTGGGGTGTTCCGATAACATAAATTTAAAACACGTTTTCAACGAACAAGTTTTTGGCGCCGTTGCCGGGGAATCGGTAACGGTTGTCGGATTCTATTTAGGACAATTTTCTGTGTCAAAAAGGGGTCGTTAGGGCACGCGGTAGTATTTTGACCATAACTTTCGGCTCGAGTGTCCGTTTGGAACGCAGGACCCCAATTCGAAAGCTCGTTCCGGCGCCCGACGACGTGGTGAACGGCCGTAGGCCGTTCAGTGCGTTTTCGAGGTCAAAATCCACTGTTTTCCCCTCCTTTTTGGCCCTAGAAGATTTCAACACGTTTTTTTACCGTCTTAGTGTTTTTCTTGTTTTTAAATTTTTCGTAGGTATAGTTTCTCTAGTTAGTAACTTTCTTAGGTTTTAGATTAGTTTTGTTTTCCTTAGTCTCAGTTTGTTTATCCTCTGTTTCCTGTTGTTTTTCTGCTCTGATCCTCGTTTTTTCAGCTTTTGAACGAACGTCCAATCATCTGAGCGCTTTCGCCCATTCTCGAAAATTTCCTTTTATCTGCTTTTCTTGGTCAAGCGAAAGGCCTGGTCATCCAAACGCCCGTTTGTTTAGTAAAACGCCTCGAATCGCTTTTAGTATACCAGGCAGCGTCTATTGAATCAGACGCCCGTCCTGGAACTTTCACTGAGCAGACGCTCGTTCACGATTACGACAACGCCCGTCCGTCTATCTTTCTTGTTCTTCTCCTTTCTTCTCTTAGCTTGTATTCCAAGGTTAACTTTTTACATCAGCGACTTTTAGTCGAGTGTTGACTTCTCTGGTTGTCCTCCTGGTTTATGCAAACGAAGCAAGAAGGACCTCTCCTTTTTGATCCAGAACCAGGCGGTCCATCCTAAGAAGAAGGCTTTTTCCCGATCTAGACATCATGGTGACCCGGTTCAAAATCCGAATCTAGTTCCTCCTAATCCAGCCCTCCCAAATCAAAATCCGGACCCTCAAGCTCAATTTGAATCGGCTCCTTCAACAAATACGGTTGTTACAACAACAACAGAATCGACAAGTCGGGCTACAAAACCAATTGCAACAACTCCATCAAGCCCGGCTAAATCAAGACCCCTATGCCCCTTATCTTAACCAAGACTTCTGGAGGGCATAGACCTATTCGACCTCCGGATATGGGCCAAGTGCATTTCGATCCGAAAAATGGAGTGGTTGGGTGGTCCAAAATAGCTCTTTTCATGGCCTTTGCTCAAGAAGATCCTCATGACTTCTTGTCCACTTTTGTTCAAATTTGCGAAGCAGGCCACTATCCGGGTGTTGATTCTGAGATTGTTAAGCTGAAACTTTTCCCGTTTGCTTTAAAAGGTGAAGCAAACAGATGGTTCAAATCCTTACCCCATCACTCTCTCCATACCTGGGCCGATGTTAAAAGAGCCTTCGCTCTGAAATTCGTTTCACCTGGAACGATAATGGGCCTTAAACGTGATATAGCTAATTTTGAGCAATTAGAAGGAGAAAGCGTAGGAAAGGCCTGGGAAAGGTTGAATTTGTTAATGAGGAAATGCCCTAACCATGGATACACTCGACATGAGCTCCTAGAATTATTCTATCAGGGTGTTACTCAACCCAATAGAGATTATCTAGACTCCACAGCTCATGGATCTTTTGGGCGGCGGAGATGATGATCTCGCCTATAGGGTAGTGAAACAATTGCCAAGAACAACATGTGGTCAACCTCAGGAAGACCCATGTTGAGGAAGATAAGAGGAAATCATTGCAAGCGATCTGTGACACGAAGTTGGTTGCTCAAGTGAAAATGATAAACCAACAGATGGCTAATTTACAAATGCAAAGAATGAAGTGGATCGGCGGATATGAGTCTTCCGGGAACGCAGCGAGCAATGAGAACGGAGATGAAGTAAATGCGATAGGCAAGCGAGAATCAAACTTTTCGTAATTTCAATCAAAATTCGGTCAATCAAGCTATAATCCAAACCGTAACTTTTCCGAAATCCGCGAAAAAGATTATTATATCGCCACCTGGCGATCCAATTCCAACCATCCTTCAACTCCAACAATCAAAAGCCCCAAGGCAATTGGGCTCAAACGCAAAATCCACACCCACCTCTATCTCTCAAAAGAAATTCGATGAGCTAGTAGATATGGTGCAAGCACTAGCCACCGGTCAAAAGGCGATAGAAAGACAGATTGGCGGATGGTCGATCAACAAGCAAGCAGGCCCCAAGGAAGGTTTGCCGAGTTACACGGATAAAAATCCTAAAGCGAGTAAGTGCCTCAGAATGCCATCACACCGCAGTGGAATTATGGACAAGAGGAGGAGTTGAATGCGATTACACTTAGAAGCGGAAAGAAAGTTGGACTGAGAAGTCGCCGGGAAGCGAGTAGCCCCCCACGGCGCCATGAGTTCGGGAGGGGATAAGCAAGCAGAAAAATACCAAGAAAGCGGCGGTGGAGCGAGAGTGAATGATAACGATTCTTCGGGAGAAAGTGATGAGGATGTTGAAAAGAGTAGTCATATGGCGAACCCACGACTAAAAGAAAATTTGAAAAGTTTGTCGGATGGAAGGATAAGGAGGATGAAGCCATTAAAAATCAAATTCCAATCAATCATCCGAAAACCCTTCCTTATCCAAAGAAAGAAAAATGAGAATACTTTGAACTCGATAAAACTTACGATGGAGTGAGGAAGGCGCTTAGAGAAACCATGGTGACTATGCCTCTTGCCGAAGTGTTAAGCGAGATGCCTAAATGCTCCAAGTTTCTTAAGGGCGCATGTGGAAGTAAGAAGAAGGCGAAAGGAATAGCAGATGAAGTGCTAAGCGAAGAATGCTCGGCAATTTCTCGAGCATTGCAATAAAGCGTGGTGACCCGGATGACCTTCAATCTCTTGCATGATCGAAGGCCGCGACGTTCCACAATGTCTTATGCGACTCTGGTGCCTCTGTTAATGTGATGCCTTTGAACATCCGCAAAGTCTCGGGTTGGACAAAAGGCTAAGGGAGCGCCCGTCTCTCTTGGGTTGGTGGACAAATCTAGCCGTTTAGCGGCCGGTTGCGTTAACAATGTCCTTACCCATGTTAAACAATTGGTGTTTCCAACCGATCGGGTTATATTGGACTACCAATCGACAAGGAAATGCCCACGATCCTAGGCCGGCCTTTCTTGGACACCTGCTGCCACCATTGACTTCACACTTGGCCAAATTACCTTGAGAATAGGAGACACTTCCATTTCCATCGAGCAAGGTAAAAGTTCGAAGAATCTCCAATTCAGGGAATTTCATTCATTAAGGCAATTTATGGGGATGAATCGACCACGATGAAGAGCTCGCAGATGAAGCCCTGGATGTCATAAATCACGAAGAAGAAGAAAACAAGCATTCAAGAGAGTGTAGTCACAGAAATTTGTCTCAACAACTTGCGCATCTGAGCCTATAAGTGAGCAGAAAATTTGGGACATTCCAGGAATGGCGGTAGTGATCTGAAGGAGCTCAATCAGTGAGACTTTAACCTTGCGAAGAGGAAGTTTTAATGGGAAGTTGGGATGAAATCGATTCGAGAGAAGCTACCCATTGGGAGTTGGATGATTGGGAGCGACTTGCCGATGAACTTGAAGAAGAAGAGCTTAAGAAGATGATTGCACATCGCAAAGAAAAAGCGGAAGTCGGCGGGGAGATCCTTTGATGGCGTTATTCAATACCTTCGGGATACCACCCAGGAAGATGAGGTGTTTTTCACCAACCGGTCCAAACTCAAATGGAAAAAGGTGGTCCGTTAAAATCCAAAGATCGAGCAACCACCTGTAGACTTAGATTTGAAACCGCTTCCACAGCATCTAAAATACATCTTTCTTAAAGACGGCGATAAGTTGCCCCTAATCATCTCGTCTAAACTCGAACCTAAGCAAGAAGCGAATTGATCAAAGTCTTTGGAGAAACATATCCTCGCATTCGGATGGCGGTGGGCGATATCGAGAGGATCGGCCGGATGTATGCATGCATAAGATCCGAACGGAGGAAGGAGCGAAAAAGGTCGAGACAACCGCAAAGAAGGTGAATCCGCATACGCAGGAGGTTGTCAAAAAGGAGATCATCAAATGGCTTGATATGGGGATTATTTATGCCATCGCCGACAGTGAGTGGGTTAGTCCTACTCAAGTTGTGCCAAAGAAGGGGGGTATTACCGTAGAAAAAAATGAAAAAGAGGAGGAAATTGCTTTACGTCTTGTATTGGTTATAGAGTTTGCATTGATTATCGCAGATTGAACGAAGTCGCGCAAAAGATCATTTCCCCTTACCGCTTCATTGACCAACTAATTGAAAGGCGAGTGGTCACAAATATTATTGTTTTTCGATGGATATTCGGGTACTTCCGGATAGCCATCGATCCTAATGACCGAGGAAAAGACCACGTTTACGTGTCCATCCGGCACTTTTGCCTTCCGCAGAATGCCATTCGCCTATGCAATGCACCCGCGACTTTTCAACGGTGCATGTTAGCCATTTTTGATGGACTAGTGGAACAATGCATGGAGGTCTTCATGGATGACTTCTCGATCTATGGCGGCAGATTTTGATGAGATCTTAAAGAATCTAGATATGGTCCTCCAAATGATGTGTTGAGAAAAATTTGGTGCTTAAGCGGGAGAAATGCCATTTTCTAGTTGTGAAAGGATTGTTTTGGGACACAAGTCATGTCCGCGGCGAAGTATCACTGGTGGATAGGGCTAAAGTGGAGGCCATTGAGAAAATGTCGTATCCAAAGACAGATTAAGGAGGTACGAGGATTCTGGGACATGTAGGCTTTTATCGGCGATTTATTAAAGATTTTTCGACAATAGCAAAGCCGCTATCCAACCACGCTAAAGAGGAAGTAGAGTTCGTGTTTGATGATGCGTGTAAGGAAGCTTTCAAATGCTTAAAGGATAAGTTAACCAAAGTGCCCCCATTTTGATCGCGCCCGATTGGACTAAACCTTTCGAACTCATGTGCGATGCCTCTAACTACGCTATAGGCGCAGATTCTAGGGCAAAGGATTGATAAAAGTTCGAGACCAATCTACTATGCGAGCGAACTTTGAACCCGGCTCGGTGTAACTACACTACTACAGAGAAAGAATTCTAGCGATGCGTTTTGCTATGGATAAGTTTGAAGTTACCTTCTTGGGTCTCGAGTTGTGGTTTGACAGATCATGCGGCGTTACGCTACCTTATGGAAAAAACAGATGCTAAACCAAGGTTACTGAGATGGATTCTGATTCTACAGGAATTCGACCTTGAAATTAAGGATAAGAAGGGTAGCAAAAATGTTGTAGCTGATCACTTATCTCGCTTAGTGAACGAGGGTGACGAAAATCCTAAGGAAATAGGAATTGACTTTCCGACTGAGCAGTTAATGAGACTAGAGAATGTGAGGCCGTGGTATGCTGATTACGTCAATTACTTAGCGACTGGGCATTTAGAAGAGATGACGTATCAGGAAAAGAAGAAGTTTTCGGTGACTTGAAGTATCTCGTATGGGAGGATCCACATTTGTTTAAAGTCTGCAAAGACGGGTTGCTTAGAAGGTGTGTTCGGAACATGAACAAGCTGGATATCTTAGAGCAATGTCATAGTGGTCCTATTTGGTGGACACTACGGAGCACCAAAGGCATTGCGAAAATCCTTCAATTTGGATTTTCTTGGCCTACTCTGTTTAAGACGCCTGAAGCCTTTTGCAAAGGCCGTGATAGATGTCAAAGAGTAGGAGGCTCGATAATAGGATGGAGATGCCTCTGAGGCCTATCTTGGAATGTGAAGTCTTCGACGTGTGGGGCATCGATTTCATGGGACCCTTCCCATCATCGCGGCGGTAATAAATATATCCTAGTCTGCGTTGACTATGTTTCCAAGTGGGTAGAGGCTATAGCCACCCAAACCAATGATCATAAAGTTGTAAAGAAATTCTTGCAAAAGCATATCTTTACTAGATTTGGTATCCAGAGCCCTTATCGGTGATGAAGGATCGCATTTTTGTAATGCACATTTGGATAAAATTCTTGAAAGATATGGTGTCAAGCATAAGATTGGTACACCATACCACCCCAAACCAGTGGCCAAGTCGAGGTAAGCAGAAGAAGTCTAAAGCGGATTTTGGAGAAAAGCGGTGAATTCTAATAGATCCAATTGGAGTCGAAGTTGGACGACGACTCTGGGCTTATCGATCGCTGCGTTCAAGACCCCTATGGAGTACGTCGCCTTTTCAAATGGTTTATGGCAAGGCATGCCATCTACCCGTCGAGTGGAGCACAAAGCTTCTCTGGGCTATTAAATACTTAAACCCGATAGCTTGACTCTGTGGTGAGAAAAGATTATTTGAATCGCATGAGCTCGATGAATTCGGACTCGGGGCTGAGAATGCCAAGTCGAGCAAGGAAAGAACGAAAGCGCTCCATGATGCTAAAATAAAGGACAGAGATTTCAAGGTAGGGAGATGGCTTTACTTTACAACACCAGATTACATCCGTTTCTTTGGCAAGCTTAAGTCGAGATGGTCCGGACCCTTTGAAATTGTCGAAGTTCATCCGGGAGGAGCGATTTCCTTGAAAGGTACAGCGGTCAACCTTTTAAAGTGAACGGTCACAGATTGAAAAAGTATTTTGGCCAACCTTATGAAGTACCGAGGTCATATACTTTCAAAAGTTGGTTGCGTGCTGATGTCTTTGAATTGTGACGAGATTCCATCCGAATTCTTTGCTTTGAATGATGACATTCTTACCTTTAAAGAAGCTTCTACCACGATTCCTGAACCTATCATTCCACTGGTGCCACATGTAGGAAAAGTTGAGACCAAGGCGAAAGTCAGTCTTTGTGCGGAGAGCCAAGTTAAAAAACTTGGTAGGGCATTTCACTTGTGGAGGTTGTGGTAAAACCTCGGTCCTTCACTGATTACGATGATGAGGTGGTCGCATTTAAGCCAAAGTGGCCCGACCCGGGTTGACTTTGAAGAGTATGTCAAGCTACTGACATAAAAAGAGCGCTTCTAGGAGGCAACCTAGCTTTGTTTCTTTTCTCTTTAAGTACGCTATTTCTGTTTCAGTTGTAGGAGTAGTACCTTGGTTGTTTGAGAAAGATGTTGTGTTCCTACGAGTTGGTGAATGTTTCGTTTATGTTTATTCATATACCCCTTTGTAGATATACCCCTTTCGTTTATGTCATATTCATATGACTTCCATCGAGTGTTGCAGATATTTTTGAGCAGGTTCGCAAGCTTTTATGTCCAGTGTTGTCCATTCAAGTTGTAGCGGTCCATTCATGCTCGGCTGACCTCCGCCAACTTTCATCGACAACCCTTTGTTGAAACCAACTAAGTTTTTTTTTATTTTTATTTGCACATTCTGAGGACATAATGTGATTTAAGTGTGGGGGGGTAACATGGGTATGTTTTCATGCTATATCTGGTAATATGAGTTAATTTCGAGCAAATTTAAATAATTTAAATTTTTGTGAATCTCGAGCATGTGATTGAAACTAAATGCTTGCTAGTTGTAGTTTTCTAACGATGATAGTATGTGACTTAGTGAGATAATTATAGCGTGTCTTTACTTTTATGGAGATAGTATTCGTTTTTCACGTTCACGAGAGCCATTGACTTTGAAACAAGATTTTTGAACTATATCCTTTCATTATTTTGATGATTTATCTTAGGAAGGCCAGTATAGTGACACCTTAGTTAGACCGTGTCTTTGTGAATATCATAAAGTTTGAATGTGATAAGTGAGATGTAACTTATGTCTGGAAAAAATGAATAAGTAGTGAATCATAATAAATACGTTTGTCGAAAGCTGGTTTATGATTGGAGTGAGGTAGGGTGTACCACGTATGTCCTATACCACTATGATGACCAGAGGCTCACGACAGTCAGTTTATAGCTACCTTATGATTTGAGTAGGTAGGGGATTATCGCGAAATGTCCTGCTCTACTATGATGGGTAAAAGCTTACTCTGATTTGCGTTAATTTGAAAATTTTGAAAAATGATGAATAAGAATAAAAATAGAGTGAAGCCTTTGTTATCATGGATCTTATACCCAGTAGAACCGCATGATATGCTGTAGGGATTATCCTACTGAGCGCGTGGGAAGGCTTAGTGTGAAAGTCATATTCTTCATCTGTACTAGGATAGTCATTGAAATTTTTGAGAGGATATTCTTTTGAAAGGCTTGTTAAATTTGAGAAGGGCTTGTCACACATACACTGAATCTATCTCTGTGATGGTATTGTTGGCTATAGTTGTTGTATCTTTTGTTACGTGAGTTAGAGATCTATGTGGAGTGCATGAAAGTTGAGCTATAGTTTTGATTGTTTTGTCCGGGACGAACAAAGGTTTAAGTGTGGGGGAGTTGTTCTCGGTGAAATTTATGGTTTTTATCGCATTATTAGAGAACAATATCTTTCGTATTTTATTAATTTTTAGAGAAAATTATATGTTTAAGGCGTGAATTTGAATAATGGGTTTAGAAGTGTCAAAAGTGTAATTTGGGCGCTTTTATGTGTTAAATTTATTGAATTATTATTATTTGGGGATGACTACATGTTTTCCATGTTTTATCTATTATGTAGATGCTTAATTTCGAGTGCATAAAGAGGATAAATGAGGCTCAATTCGAATTATAAGAGATAAATATGGAATTGGCTTGAAGAAGAATGGATAACTATGAAGAAATCCGATCCTCAGCATATTGGACGGGCGTCCTCTGATCCAGACGAGCGTCCAGGAGTGAACTGGCGTCCATGAAGTGTCCAGAGTCGTATTTTACATACAGAGTCTCCAGACGTAAGCTGAACGAGCGTCTAAATCTCCGTCCAAATAAATGAACGAGCGTCCATGACCTTGGACGGGCGTCCAGTGCCGACTTAACCCTAGCCGACCTAAAATCCTATAAATAGAAGCGTGTATTAAACCCTAGGGGACATCTCATACGCATTCTTCCCTCATAACACACCATACAGCCGCATATTCCACCCTTGGAGGAGCCGCACTAAACCCTAAAGAATTATGAGTTTCTTCCCTTCAATCATATCTTGGATCATCACAAGCATGCAAGGCTAAGCACATCGCGGTAGAGCAACGGGATGGAACCACATCAACGTCATCACAACCATGATTAGTTAGTTTTATTTTTATTTATGATTCGAACATCGTTTTATTTATCGATTGATTTTGGATTGATTGCTAAGCGTTTTATTAGATAGGGATGTCAATGAAACCATATGTTGCTTTGAATTTATATGGAAATATGATTCAATAGTAGAGTTTTTCAATCGATACGATTAACGTTATTTTGAGGAATCATGTGATGTTAATTGGGTGTTTAATTTGGGAACAAATTTATGATCTTGCTATGAATGTTAATTTGTTTTGCTTGGAAAAGGAAACAAGAACCCTAGAATTCGATTTAAAGGAATTTAGTCGAATTGTGATTGATCATACCAATAAATCGTGTTTAGATCATAAGAATGGTTGTGTGATGGTTGTGTGGTGTATCCTTGTTGTTTTACCGTCCTTTTAATTATCTGGTAAGCAAATTAGTTCGTATTGTTTGTTATTGCTACGTTTAGTTACTTCCAGGATTTTAGTGTGTTTTCTGCATATTTTCTGTTTCCAGCACGTACTTGGACGCTCGTCCACCCTTAGCGAACGCTCGTCCAGTTCTAAGTTTTTCTATTTTCTGTGATTTTACCCACTGTTCTTCGTTTTTACATTATAGATAGTATAAACCTTAGTTTTAAGTAATAGTTCGTGACATAACCGACTTAGGAGTTATATCTTAATCTGACAACTGTACGATTCCCTTAGGACGACTCGGCAACACCTTATACTACGTACCTTATACTTGGGGTGTTCCGATAACATAAATTTAAAACACGTTTTCAACGAACAATCGTCCATGCTCGTTGGTCTGACCGAGGTCGACATGTTGAGGTGCCTGACGATAGAAGCGATCCGGATATGCGCGAGGAGGCTGTTGCGTGCGCGCGCGCGCGCGCTTGAGAGCTTGCGATGAAAATCGTCCGTGCTCGTTGGAGTCGACCGAGGTCGACATGTTGAGGTGCGCAGCGATAAAGCGATCCAGATATGCCGCGAGGAGTTGCAGTCGCGCCGCTGACGCGCTTGAGAGCTTGCGATGAAAATCGTCCGTGCTCGTTGGGTCCGACCGAGGTCGACATGTTGAGGTGCAAAGATAAGCGATCGAGATATGCCGCGAGGAGTCGTTGCGTCGCCGCGATCGCGCTTGCGAGCTTGCGATGAAAATCGTGCGTGCTCGTTGGGTCGACCGAGGTCGACATGTTGAGGTGCCTGCCGCGTAGCGATCGAGATATGCCGCGAGGTGTTCAGCCGTCGCGCGATCGCGCTTGAGATCTTGCGATGGAAATCGTCCGTGCTCGTTAGGTCCGACCGAGGTCGACATGTTGAGAGTGCACTGGCGCCGAGCGATCGAGATATGCGCGAGGCTGTTGCCCGTCGCGCGGCTCGCGGCTTGAGAGCTTGCGATGAAAATCGTCCGTGCTCGTTGGGTCTGACCGAGGTCGACATGTTGAGGTGCACAGCATAGAGCGATCCAGATATGCCGCGAGGAGCTGTTCTGGTCGCTGCGACTGCGGCTTGAGAGCTTGCGATGAAAATCGTCCGTGCTCGTTGGGTCTGACCGAGGTCGACATGTTGAGGTGCACAGCATAGAGCGATCCAGATATGCCGCGAGGAGCTGTTCTGGTCGCTGCGACTGCGGCTTAAGAGCTTGCGATGGAAATCGTCCGTGCTCGTTGGGTCTGACCGAGGTCGACATGTTGAGTTTCTGGGATTTAATCATTTTCTGCGATCCCAGGCGAGACGGCGAAGTCATTTGTGTTGGCGAGAGCGAAAACTGTACAAGCGAGCCATTACAGGTGGCGCGCCACGTGGAGCAATACAAATGGGCTGCAGAACGCTGCGTATCATTAAATGTGGCATCCTTTCAGTTCTGACAAGGTGACGTTTCTCCGTAGGACGTGACGGCTGGTAATGATGGCTTTTCGTTACGCAAACTTCAAATTTCAAAGCGTCGCGCCGGATTCTGAAACTTTTCGCTTTCCCGCGTAAACCCGAACCGTTGGATGAAGATAATCACAGCCGCTGGTTGGTTGAATGCCTGTCTATTTAAGGGGGTGTTGCCCCTCTTTTTGCCACTTTTTCGAAAACCTCCCCCAAAATTCCCAGGCTGATCAAGCCAAAAATCAAGGGCATCCTGTGGTGATTTAGAACCAAGTTTCCGCACTCGAGGTCGAGGTGTGTTTGAACTTCATCGGAGTGAGTTTTTTTGCCGATCGGAGCGATCATCCTTGTCTTCCCAATTTTTTACGCCATCCGGATCATAAAGGTACCATCTTTATCCGATCTAACTCTGAGTTTTTCTTTGTTGATCGTCTTTTTGTGGTTGATTCTTGGCCTGTATAGACCATAAGTATGCCTTTTGTCCCGTAGTCCGTATGCCTAAGCCCTTCTTTTGTGAATTTGAAGCCTTCAGGGATTAGGGTGCGATTTTCAATTTTTCCGTGTAGTATTTCTTTATGACCCCGTTGCCCCCTGTGCTGTTGGCTTGCGCGGAAATTGGGGGGGGGGGGCGGTGTCGACCTGAACTAAGCGTTGATCCACCTCTCTTCATTTTGCAGCATGTCGCATGCATGGACGACGGCAATGATAAAAGGAATTTAGTTATGGGGATGGCGGAGCCGAGGAAAGTGGTTGGCGAGGTTTCACCTTCCCATTCGACGAAGAGCACTCGTGTCCTGCGACTGGCGATGCCCAAAGGCTACTCATAACGAGGGCACTCGGTGCTTCGAATCCTTGCAAAGACTTAGCTCCAGGAGAGCGAATTCCTAAGACCGCCGGTGAAAGGATTCAGACGGCGTCCGCCCCAAAGCCGCAAAGGCGAAGGGGGACAGCCGTGGGGGCACCCAAACCTGCTAGCTCCGCCCCGCAGAGGGGGAAAATCCAGATCAGCTTGGAGACTGCGGAGTCTTTGGAAGAGGGTGGCAAGCTGAAGGCCATGCATCGCGCCGCCGATGCAGAATGGAGATCTTTGTTGACCGCTGGCGCTGAATTTAACACCGCTTATCCGCGCCCGATACCGGCTTTCCGGCGACTATCATTTTTGTCCGTGCATGGACGGCCCGGCGATATGATTATACTTGTGGGCGCTCTACCGGGGACGATTGTATGTCCTTTCGACAATTTCTGGCGGGGTTCAGGCCCCTTCGATCCTTTTGGTGGAGGTGATGTATTTCTTTGGAAGCCTTGCCGGCGACTTTCACCCTAATCTTTGTTAGGGCCCTGGCGGCGTTTATTGCGACGTGCCGCCTTAATGGAATTGAGCCCTCCTTGGGCCTGTTTAGGGAGTTCCATGATTTCGTCGGCACCCAAACTCCGGGTCAGGTGAGCGTGAGGGCGCGTGAGGGGAGGCCTCGCCCTTTTTACCCCGCCGACAACAAAATCTACAACTGGAGCCAAAGAGTGATGCGGGTACAATCCAGGGTCGGATGGCCATTCCCGCGTTTTGAGAGTCGGGCTACACGCGGACTAGACTCCAAGTGGCTCAAAGGCAGAGTGGTTCCTCTCGCAAGCCCTAAAGAAGTAGAGGCGATTGTGGCCTAGATAAGCTCTGGACAGATCCGCCGCAGTCCGCATGATCAGCGTTCGGATGTTGACGAACGTAAAGCTGGGTAGCGCGAGGATGGCAGGGATCCCGGGCTGTTTGGAGTCGGGGATTTTGCCTGTCGTGAACATTCCCCCGCCATCTGTGGAGCTTAGTGATCCTGACTGGGTCGGCGAGTGCCACTTGGGTAGGAACTTTCCGACGCAATGCGAAGAGTGTGGCGGTGATTGGTCGAGCCGCCAGGGTAAAACCATTTCTTCTCTATTTTTGTTTTTGCTAACCCAAAAATACACAAGCCTGTGCGCGGGGTCGGGGCGGCGCTGGGCACAGTCCCCCTACTCCCCTCTTTTTTTTTTTTTTTTTGACTTGTACATTTCTGATTGCTTCCTCTTTTGTTTTTCTTTTTTCAGTGATGCCGGCATCCGGTCTTCGCAGGAGCGCTAATGTTGCCGCTGCTAATGCCGCGAGGAAGACGCGGGAGGAAGAGTTAGCGAGGGCAGATCCCGTGATCATACCGACTGTTCATGTGGGGATCAACCAGGTAGTGACCGTCGCCGCTGGCAAGGGTACAAGATCTCGAGGCGGGGACCTCTCCGGTGCTGCGATTGCGTGAGCGATTACGAAGAAGTCCGCCTCCTCCATTGCAGCTCGATCACCGCCTGGTAGCGGCCCGTAGAGTTTGAAGATGTTCCCAAGACGCCCCTTTTCCGGAAAAGACCAAGAGTGGATGCGCCGCCCGAGGTCGTCGACCTAGAGGGTTCTGATTTTCCCCCTCTCAACCTTGCACCTGTTTATGACTTCGTGCCGCAGGAGCGCGCACGGCAAGAAGCTTCGGCGAGCGCTGACATTCCTCTATACTTTGACGAGGCTTTCTGCGCTGATCAATCATCGCCTGACTGGGGTGTGATGATGGAGTCAGCTCTGTCAGCGGTTCCTCCTCTTCCTGTACTTACCAGAAAATGGAGCGCTGAGGCTCGCCTATCCGTGGGGACCGGACTGATAAAAAGGATTGCCCCTGCCAACATCGGCATGACTCTATTGATCCCCGCGAGGCTATGAAATTTGCCGTCGCCGAGTCACGGGATGTCGGCGCATAAGGTAAATATGTTTTCTCGCATACAATTTCCTTTTATTTTCAAGTGCTTATTGTGTCTTTCTTAGGTCTCGCGTTGCATGCTCGCCGCTTTAGATACTGTTGAGAAGTTGGTGGAGAGCGAACAGCGAACGAGCGACGAATGGCGAAGAAAGCGCAGGAGAACCAGGAGTTGGCGCAGACGATGAAGGATCTGGATGCCAAAGTTGGCGACGCCAAGGCTCTATATACCGCTAAAAAAGAAAAGACACAGGCGGACAAGATAAGCGGAGTTGGAGCGCCAAGTTGCTCATGAGAAGAATCATCGCAAGAAGGTCGGCCGCCTACAGGTGCTGTGAGCAAAAGTTAAAAGCTGCCGAGGATCTTTGTTCTTGTCTTGCTAAGGAAACTGAGGATGCCCGTGGGAAAGCTGAGGAAGCTATCAAAAGGGCCGAGGACCTTGCCTCGGATGTCCAGGCCAAAATTGAGGCCGCCCTTGCTGAATATAAGGACAGCGCCGAATATTGGAAGGATCTGGGTGACAATTATGATCAAGGCTGCTATCATATGGCGAGGTGTGTGCAGAGGTCGATGCACCAAACAAAGGGTCCCAGCTTACATGATATGGCGGCGTGGACTCGGGAGAATTCCTTCCGAGTGCCGAGCTCATTCAATATCATCCCGTGGTTCCATACTCCGAGGAGGAGATCGCGGAATACCGCGAGCGATGTAGGGTTGATGGTTTACAGGCGGCGGTATTTCCAGCGGCAGCAAAAGAGAACATGCGATCACTCGTGCAGGCAATCTTGGATGGGGCCAATACAGAGGGGGATCGAGCACTCAGGTGGTGGTGAGGAGGCGCGGCGGGAGATTCGCAAAGGGGCCTTGATTCCGAAGCGTTTGATTCTCCTTTGTTATTGTGTGAAACTTTGTTGTTGGTTTGTGATATTAACTTTTGTTTCCGGCTGATGTGGGGCTCGCCACCCTGTTAACTTTGATCCTTTTCCTTCTGTGCACATTGGGGCCGCTGTATGGCCATTTCGCTTTATGCCTTTGTTCTCTGCTTTGGTATTTTGAGTTTTTGTTTTTGCTAACCCAAAAATACACAAGCTCTGTCTTGCTGGTCGGGCGGCGCTGGGCACAAATTCCTCCCCTTTTTTTTTTTTTTTTTTTTTTTTTTGAGCAAAAATGAAGAAAAATATATACACAAGGAACAAAAACTTCCAAAAAACGAGAGGACTACATGTAATATCTCTTGAGGTTGTCGGCGTGCCAAGTATTCTCATATTCACGGCCATTCCTGTCTTTGAGATAATATGTCCCCTTCTTTAGCTCGCGAGAGATCTGAAGGGGTCCCTCCCAATTGCTGTCTAACTTTTTGGGTTTGCGGCCGGCGGCTTCACATTTAATTAATACGAAATCTCCTGCCTTGAAAAAATGGTGGCGTACCTTCTTATCGTGATGTCGCTTAGCGGCCATCTTGAAGTTAGCCAAACGGGTCGCCGCTTGCAGTCTTTTTTCTTCGAGCATGTCGAGCTCAAACTCACGCGATCGCTCGTTGGTGTCCTCGTTCAAATGCGACACTCGATGTTAGGTAGAGACATCTCCATGGTGTCATTGCCTCCGAACCATAAGTCGAGGAGAATGGGGTTTCTCCTGTGGTGGACTTTTGGCGGTCCGAGCGACCATAAGATCGCGGGCGGCTCATCTACCCACCGCCTTTCTTTCCCGATAGAGTACGTTTCAGCCTCTCGAGCACTTGTTTGTTTGCGTTCTCTGTCTGACCATTACTTTGAGGATAGCTGACCGAAGACGTCGCATGAATGACGCCATGCTCTTTACAAAACTCGTCGAATTCCGTTCTGAACTGTGGTCCATGGTCAGATATGATGATGCGAGGTACCCCGAAACGAGTCCACACTTGATCCATTAAAAAATAGATGACCTGGGTGGTGGCGATCTCTCTGAGGGGCTTCGCCTCTATCCATTTGGTGTAATAATCAGCCGCTACTACTATGTACTCGCATCCTCCGCGCCCTTTGGGCATTGGACCGACGAGGTCTATGCCCCACATTTCGAAAGGCCATGAAGCGGTGACGATGCTCTGCTCTACTGAGGGTAACCTTGGTATATCTGCGTACCTTTGACAGGGGTCGCACTCCCTAACGAATATATCCGCATCCCTCAGCAAGGTAGACCAGTAGTATCCTGCGGTGATCGCCCTTTGTGCGAGGGTTCGACAGGCTGGATGCCCGCCGCACACTCCTTGATGAAGCTCATGGAGGATACCTCTACTTGCTCCGGCGACACGGTGGAGCGAGAGGTTTGGAAAAAGCGCTGTAAAGTATCCCATTTTGCACGACATATCTTGTTGCTCGGCGAGCCAAGGTTCGCCTCTATCTTGTCTCAAGGCAAAACTCCATGCTCAATATAATCCTTGACCTCATCGATCCAGCAGCGCGAGGAGGGTTGAATATCCATGACCTCGCATCTGTTGATAGAAGGTTCCTCGAGGTATTCCAAAGGGATGTCAGGAGCGAGCGCCGCGTCAGCGTCGGATAACTTGGATAAATAGTCTGCCCTCAAATTCTGAGTGCGTGGTATATAAGAGAGCTCGCAATATCCGAACCGGCGGCGTAATTTCGGACCGGTCGATGTCTTTGCTGCGATTTGAACAATAAATCTTATAACCTCCATTCACTTGATTGACAACCCGGTTGTGAGTCGCAAAGAGCGTGTATGTTCTCAACTCTCATTGCGAGGGCGAGCTCAAGGCCTGCGATGACTGCCTCATATTCAGCTTGGTTGTTTGACGCCGTGAAATCGAAGCGAAGCGCTTTCTCAATTTCTTCGGACGTTCCCGGCTCGAGCAAGACGATGCCGGCCCCGCAAGCTCCAATTCCACTAGCGCCGTCAACGAACAACTGCCAACAGTGGCTGGGCCTCATGGGGCCGCTAGGAGCCGGTTTGTCGGGCGAGTTGGTCGAAGGGGAAGTGGGTTGTGTTGTCGAGGGCTCTCGGAAGCTTGCTTCAAGAATGAACTCGGCCAGGGCCTGTGCCTTGATTGCCCTTCGAGGCTCGTACTTGATGTCGAATTCAGTGAGCTCAATTGCCCATTTCTGGAGACGACCGGCGAGGTCTGGCTTATGTAAAACTCCGACGCAATGACTATCCGATAGTACAATGATCGTATGTGATGAAAAATATGCACGGAGTTTTCTAGCTGCTATAACAAGAGAGTAAGCCAATTTCTCTGCATTAAAATATCGACCTTCCACAGGACTGAGAGCCTTCGAAACATAGTAAATGGGCTTTTGAACGGGCTTCTCAGGAGTCCCTTCTTCCTTTACAAGAACTGCGGCGACAGCCCTATCTGAGGCCGCCAAATATAAATAAAGTTGGTCGCCTATGATAGGACTTACTAAAAGAGGCGGGTGACGACTGTGTATTGCTTGAGCTCTTCAAAGGCTTGATTCATTCTCCAGTCCATTCGAACCCCTTGCCGCCTTTCAATATTTTATAAAAAGGAAGGCACCTGTCTGCCGATTTCGAAATGAAACGCCCCAGAGCGGTTATCCTTCCATTCAACCTCTGAACCTCTTTCACACGATCGTGGAGGCGCCATGTCGAATAATGGCTCGATTTTCTCGAGATTTGCTTCGATGCGTGACTGCGTGACCATGAAGCCTAAGAATTTTCCGGCTTTAACCCCAAACGTGCATTTGACTAGGTTTAGCTTCATGTTGTTTTTTAAATGCGTTCGCGAAAGTTTCCTCAAATCACGCTATGAAGTCGCATCTGCTGGATTTGATGACCATGTCATCTATGTAAGCTTCCATGTTGCGCCGATTTGAGTGTGAAAGACCCGGTTGATCATTCTCTGGAATGTTGAACCCGCATTCTTCAGGCCGAAGGGCATCATTTTGTAATAATACATGCCGCCTCCAGCTCTGAAAGCAGTAAGTTGTCCTTCGTCCCCGGCCATACGGACCTGATGGTACCCAGAATAGGCGTCGACGAAACTGAGGATTTCAAAACCCGCTATCCGATCTACCATCCTGTCTATGCGGGGTAGCTCATAGGGATCCTTGGGGCAGGCTTTGTTCAAGTCGGTGAAATCTACGCACATTCGCCACTTGCCGTTGTGCTTCAGAACCATAACGACGTTGGCTAGCCAAGTAGGATATTGTAGTTCTTCAATGATATCCGCCGCAAGTAGTTTGGCGATCTCAATTTTTACAGCCTCTTCCTTTGTGGTTGAAAATTGGCGAGCCCGCTGCTGAATTGGCTTGAAGTGGGGATTCGCGTTAAGGTGGTGGAGTGCGACCTCAGGGTCGACGCCTCGCATGTCAGTGACCTCCCAAGCAAAGGCCTCCAGGTTCTCTTTTAGCACGCTGATCAGCGTGGACATATCGGCCTTGCTGAGGTGCGCCCCGACTTTGATCTTTTGGTCGGGGTATCTCGCATTGATGATTACCTCGACGAGCTCCCCCTCTACTTCAATGCTTGGATCATCTCGTATCTGTAATGTGTCGCATACAATTTCCTTTTGTTGTTTCTTAAGCGGCGGAGGGCTGTTCGTGCCTTGTCCCCGCTCGATATGGGCTTCCAGCGCTCTTTTCTTAGCGCTCGCCTCTAACTCGGCCATGGACTCACCTATCCGGGGGTTGAGTCGTCCGGCGGTACTTGGGATCTCAGCTGTATCGATTATCACTAGAGCTTCTCCCAACAGATTTATCGAATTCGTGATGGGGGGTTAGTCCTGGCTTTGGTGCGACGGGAGGTGTAGCATAAGCTTGTCCTAGCACACCTTGGACTTCGGGCTCCCGTGCCCTTTTCAACCCTGCCTGTGATTTTGCCAAGTGGTCAAGATAAGTCTGTGGTCGGCTGATCGCCTGGCCTATCTTGCCATTTCCTGTATAAAATTTGACCCTCTGATGCGGAATGGAAGACACCATCTGAAATTTGCGCATCGCATGTATGCCCAGGATCATGTGGTAGCGGGCGGCGGATCGACCACCGAAATTCTATTTTTCGATCCGGAAGGGCTCGAAGTCTCCGATCGCGGACCTCCAGGTCAATCATTCCTTTAACTTTTACCTCATGGTTGGTAAAACCCTCTAGCGAGCCAGCACGGTTTCAGATTGGGCCGGTGAAACTCAAACCTTTGAGGCGATCAAGATAGATGATGTCTCTGGCGGCACTGTATTCACCAGGACTCTGTTAACCCCGCATTTGCCGATCCCGATTTTGATTATGAGGGCATCTCCATTGCTCCCGTCCACAAAGCTAAGCTCGCTCTTTGTGAAAGTTAAGGCCTCTTCATCTCGTCGCAGAGTTCTAGGCCGCTCACGCCCAAAATTCTCGATTGAGTTGATCTGTTCTTTTATACACCTGTTCTTGGCGGGCTCTCGTGGATGACATTAAGCTCGCGCCATACTGGCTGCGACGAGTCTCTGGTTGGCACCGCTTTGCCAATTTGAATCGATCTAACTTTCCTCCGGGCCATTTTGTCTAGGATCCTTATCGAGGAAAAACAATCATCCGTGTTATGACCGTGATAATTATGAAACTCACGAGTAATTTGTTTGTGTCCACTTTACTTAACTTATTTGTCTTTCGCTACGATTGTCGCGGGACTTCCGGATGTGTTCGAAATTTCGTTCAGATCGCCGACGGTCGGGCATTCAATGGAATGTAATCTTTTACGTCGAACTTTGCGGCCTTTTGAAATCACGGTCGCCCGTTCTTTCACGGATTGACGGCCTCCTCCTTTCTTTGGGGACCGGCCTCGAAGTACTCTTGGGCGGGCCGTGGAATCGATTGAAGGCCCGGTTTGGCGGGGATGACCTCGACGGTAGTAAACTTCCGGCCTGCTCCAACATGTCTCTCAAGTTGGTCGGAGCGTGCATCGTTAAGTGTGTCTTAAGTTCGCCGCCCACGGTCCGATTAAGAATGCCATCATGACCGTGGGTTCGGGCTCGTCCGTGTTTGATCGTAAACTTGGATGAATTTCTCGTAATACGACCGGGCGGACTCGCGGTGTCGCTTTATCAAAACAGATCGGTGGTGGTCTTGCGAGGTCTATCGCGCTACTGCCTTGAATTTCATCGGGAACTTTGTCGCATATCCTCCTCCCGGTGTTAATCGATCTGGTGGCAATTTGCGAGAAGCCATGTAGAGGCTCTATCTTTCATGCAACCCACCATAGCCACGCACCAGGCCGCGCTATGGTGAGTAGCGAGCATCATTTTACTCTCGAACGAGGCTATCCATTCGTATGGGTCTGACTTACCCTGATAATCTGTTATGTTGATGTTGGAGACTCGGCGTCGCGGGAGGCTCGCTATGAGCGAGTCTGAAAGTGCATCCATAGCAGCGCTAGGCTCCTTATCCTCTTCTCGTTTGTTCTTTTTCATCTCCAGAACCATCAGCCTCAGATCTTCAAATCGCTGGTTGGTCTGGGTTCGAGGTGCGCCCTGAGAGTGGGCATCGTCCCTCGCCACCGCCTTGAGCCTTCTGTTCGCCCGTGCTCTTCTTCTCTCAGGATAATGTCCGGGATTTTTCTTGAGGGGCCGATCTCCGTCGGACGTTGTCTCGCGTTCCTTTATCTTCATCCCTCGGTGGTGATGGTAAAGCTCTACGTTTTCCCAGGCGGTCGTGCGTCGATATTCTAGTTTGGCTGTATTCACCGTGCCGAGAGGAGGATACGCTTTCCCCTCGATGCTCGTGACGCTGAGCTCGCGTTGTTTCCCCCATGTTTGGCCCTTTCCACGGAGGGGCGATGACGTTAGGTCCGACGTTCATGCCCTCTATGGTTGGGGGAGGATCAATTGCTAGCGCGGGCTGGCCGGCGGAGATTAAGATCTCGTTGGCTGCCTTCATTTTCGCCGCGTATTCACCATAACTCTTTATTCTTGCCAGATCAGCCTCGCTAGGAACCAGCGGGGCGGGGGCCTCTTTGTCTGGGCTCTCGGTGTTAATCTGTCTTTGGGCGAGCTCTGCCTCTAACTGAGTGTTTTTCTTTTTTAACTCTAAGAACTCGCGGTAATCGACGGTTGTACGGGCGGGGTCGCTCTCATGAGACCTCGTTGGGGCGATCTGCTTTTCTGCCGGGTTGGGAGTGACGGGGTTAGGCGAAGGGTTAGCCATGATGGGAGGTCTGATGCCAGTCTGACAAGCTTTCCAAGGTAGCAAGTGGGGTTATTGCCTCTGACACAAGCCAACTCTAGTATCCTTTTCAAAAGGTAGTTGATGTGACGTGACGTGATCTGCTGTCAGATTTTATGTATGCAACATCCGATGAACCTTTTACCCTCCTACAAGCAACCGATCCCAACACAGAGATGCTACAAGTCGAATTTTATGGCGTTCACACCGTCCCGATCAACATGCAAATCGGAAAAACGCTAACCACAGCCGTTTCTTAGCGGTTCATATAAGATTATCCCAATAGTGGTGAATCTTCAAACGCAAGATTGGGATAGTCTACATAAACACATGAGCTATTTTTCAACGGACTGTGAAGACAAAGATAACCGATTTGATGATGATAAACTGGAATAACAAACCTGTTATACAAGGGAGACGGAGATCGGTACAAGCTGAGCAACTATGGAGTCCACGAAGGTGTTGAATCCTTTGAAGAAAACGTCCCGGCAACGAAGCCAATTGACGGGTCCGTTTCCGTCAGGCAGTTTGGAAGGAAGACTTGGAAGTGGGATATCAGGCCTCTTCGTGGTGCTCCGATCAATGAGGTTGTCGCCGTCGGACGGTGGCGTTTATCGATGTTGGTGATGAGCTCGCGGGGGTAATATGAAAGCAATAAATATGAGAGAGAGAGAGACAACAGTGCTAATAGAAATAAATGAGCAAAAGTTGTTCTATATATTCATTAATGTCACAGTGGGGGTATTTATAGGGAAATGATAAAGCTGTAAAAGACTACTCGCGCTAGCGGCGCCGATGCCCGACAGATGGCAGTTGGCCTCGCATTCTATCTAAGCTTATGAACTTTCCATTTAACTAATACTCTCATAGGAGTGGGCCCTTGATCTTTGCTTGGCGGCCCCTTATGCTTATGAGGATGGCGGGATGGCCATCAAGTTGACGACGTCGCGCGCATATGCTCGGGGAAAGAGTTTGACTTATGTCCTCAGACGAGTTGACCGGGGATAATGGGACCGTGTCAGGTTCCGTATCATCAAATATCATAAAATTAATTAAAACTAATCGCATGTTGTATACATGCCTAACTAATTCCTCGAATTAATTTCTACATGTATATGCATATGGAGTGGAATTCATGATATGATGCATGTCATGGCAATTTTCCGGTTCTACGCATACATCCTAAGCATATACATACTAGTGCGGAAAATAAACATCAAGATGGACCGTTGGCACCCCCGTATCTAACCTATTAGAAAATAAATAAATAAATCCTAACTAGGGTTTCCTAGTTTCTAATATAATCTGCTGCTGATCCGTTTCATCGATGATCGGACATCCAAACGAACTCTGATTGTCACGAAACTTTGTGGGCCTATTCTTCACTCCTCCTGCTTCAATATGGACAGTTGGATCCGAGTTTCGAAGGCCCAATTTTCTCCAGCAATCTGCCGACCCAACTGCTGCATCTGTTTATAACTGCGACGCATCAGTGTCTTCCCGTAGCCTATCGGGCATCGAGACAAAACCCGATCGACCTGAAATTTTTAGGGCTTGTTCATAACTCCATGTTAGTCAATCTGAACGGTCGGATCTATGTTTCAACATTCCAAACTCTTCCAGAAATTTGACGAGCTCACAATTTAGGGTTTTTATGGTCTCTTTGTGTTTTTCTCATTCTGGCAAAGACAACTTTATTTGGCGATCTCGATCTCGATACGGACTCCGATCGACACCATATTTTGAGGGCTTGTTCATCAACTTTTGATATTTATTCTGACCTGAGTGATTGTCGTTTCAACGGCTCAATCAACGGAAAAAACAGAAAAACCGAAAAGAAACAAAACAGATCTATTTCTAGGAAATTTAAAATTACATCATCAAATAAATTACATAATTTCCTACTCATATAACGAATTTATATGAGTTTACAATAGATCTAACGGGTAAACAGTGCCAACCCCAATCTATCTCTTCAACCATAACAACCAATCACATATGCATATTTTTAAAAAAATCTACATGCAATTCCCCTCCTTTTAAATTGTTTATCTATGAATATAATTCATAGATCGTGGAACTTGGCTCTGATACCACATGAAGGATGTAGTTTCTTTGCTCAGCGGATGGATCATGATCTACAAATTACAATACATAAATAAAGGATCTAAAATCCTACGAAGGGGTTAAGATGTTTCTCCAATAGTAGGAAGAGAAGCCAAAATCTTCTAATGTGTTCTCCAAACCGTGGTTGGTGGACACCAATTCTTGGTACTATAACCTCCTTGATATGCTTCCAAGAAAAACTCCAACCAGAAACCCAAAACAAGAAACAAATTTTTCTCTCTATTTTCTAGTGTGTATGTTGAAAATTACTTGTGTCATATGTCTTGGAAGAACTCTCTTCATATAGGAGAGTAAATCCTTGGCCTCCAAGTTTCTAATTAATTAAATAAATAATTAAAAAGAAATCACAATAAAGGATAGTTTCATTTATAAAAGATTGTGATTAATCAATCAATCAATTACAAATCAATTATCATTTATTAATTAATTATTTAACAAGTAAATAATTAATCACACAAGAAAATCAATTCTTGCATTTAAGACACATGAGGCGCCACACACTTAGGGTTTAGGCCCACAGAAAATGTCTTTTCTGTGTATTATATTATTTAGCCCAACTAAATAATATTTAGATATCAATTAATTGGCCCACCAATTAATTATCATTGACCCAATAACAGGAAACACATCCGAATTACACGAGGAGCCATCTTGGGGTCTACATGGACTATAACTGAGTAGCTCCAATAATTAAGCAAAATATTCATCAAGCGAATATTCACACTTAAATTATTAATTCGGGATTACTCCACCATAAACCCTGGCTGAACTCTACAAATTATAGAGAATATACTTACACTCAACCCATGAGTAAATAAGCGCCCACTTGATATAATCACTACATACGGACTAACCCTCTATAGACTGTCCATTCTGAGTGGGAAGTCTCCGTGAACCCGACTCAGAATATGAACTGGGCCCAATTAGTTCACATATCTGACTAGTAGCTAATTAGTCTAATATGAACTGGGCCCATCGATCATTTTCTTAGGGCTAACAAATAAGGAGACTGTCTCTCTACTTCTCAGGAAGGAATAGATTCCGTGTCTATGGAACACAGAACTACTCACTCATCAGGGAATAGTGCCAATGAGAAGTGACTCAGATCACATATCAAAGTGATCCTTAACTAAGACATCAAACACTACCCCGAGACAAGCAGTACCATAAGGTCAATCCATATATGATCATCTAATGATTTAATAAGTTTTCTCGATTACGGAATTATATCGAGAAACCCAGATTAAATCGACCCGAATTCTATATGAATGCCATCATATATAAATGCCCCACAGGTACCGCTTTACCGATAGTCCGGATAAGACTATCACACCCTAAGGTGTTACGGCGTATTATTGGTGTTTTAATCATGAGACCCTAAACTCTGATTAAGTTCACCACGGACTAATAGTTTAAGTATATCACCACTAACTCAATACTCACGTGCATGCCATACACTGAGTTAAGCGGTTACATACTGATATACTTAGGGTTTGCAGCAGTGTATTATTTACAAGCACAAAACAAGTAATAAGGTGAGATAAATTTTGTTATCCAATTATTAAAAACAATTACACAAATTGTCTTTCGGGCACTACATCTAACACAGTATGTATTATATATGTCAACTTTATGTTAATTACGTTTCATTGGGAAAGAATAAGATGTCCACTTGATGTGATAATTATGTTGTTGTATATAGTATCATTCCTAACAATTAATGGGTCCGGGACAAAATTAACATAGAGTTAACATTTATAACACACACTGCATTTAGTGAGACTCGAATCCATGTCGACCATTATAACCTTATATATATCAACTTTATGTTAATTACGTTTCAGTGGGAAAACAAAATATGTCCACTTGATCGATGTGATAATTACGTTTACAAACCACCCGTTGCATGTCATACGTCGAGGTGAAACCATATTCATTTTATTCTACTCCATTAATTTTATTTTATTTCATTTCATTACGGTCCAAACGTATCGTTACTATATTTTCCCATCATGTTGGGTAGGGTTTAAATATTCATACCTAATTCTCAAGCTTCCATAGCGTACAAAGTACACAAGATATAATTGTCATTCTCTCGTATTGGTAGATTCATTAAAGTAGCATGTTCTTTGTTTCTACAAAATAGGGCACTCATGCATGCATAAGCCATGGTTATTCTTGGTGTGTGCGGTTTTTCTCTTCCCCCACCCCACCCCACCCACTTAAGAAGGGTAGGCGGGGGCTGATCCATTATCATTAGGGAGAAGACAATGCTATTACTGATATCCGAAATATATATTTTTGTGTTAAAAAGATATGATTTTGTTGATAAAGAATTTAAATAAATAAAAAAACACATATATTAGGGCTTGTTGGAGTTTCAGAAATTTAATTAAAGCTCTTTGATTTCAGTCACCATTTTCTTTCCCGCGAGGATAATGGAATTTTGGGTAGTTTGGATATTCTTTAGCTTGTGACGTTAAAGTTGTCCCACATTGGACACTTGTTATTGTATCACTCGATCACCATATTAAGAGACGGACTTCCCTCACATCACAACCTGAAATGTTATGATCAAGTAAACAATACAGCTACCAATACTAATTTAATAGTAATCATGCTTGTGTTTAGCTTGTGTTTAGCTTGTTTAGCTAATCATGGTTTTCACGAGATCATTATTGGGGTGTCGGTTCTGGCGTAACACAAAGATCACAGATGAGTCGAAAAACAATGGATCGAATCACGGTTGGCTTGGAATAGCTAGATGTTTTGTGTAGTTAATTTATTTTTACGTTTTGCAAAGTTGTACACGAGTTTGTGGTTTGTCTCATATAATATATGATATGATATGGTTTTTGTCGAAAAAGAATCATGGTTTTTCCGGTGCTTCTCTTAGAGCATTTGTAGTGGGTATTGTAAATGTGTTTAAATTATTTTGGAGAGAAAAAATGACACAAATATATCGAACACACTAAATTTATTTGTTAGATATAATTTTTGTACACTTTATTCTATTTCTATGGTAAGAAATTAATACAAATTATTTGCTTTTAACGCTATAGATATTCAATGAGAGCACTTGCATCAGATACTCTTAACGAATTATGTATTTTCTTCAACAACAAAAAAACGAATTATTTATTTTACAGCTTTCGATACATTTTTTTTCTAATTTACAGAATTCTATCCAATATACGCATCGAGATCTCTATTTTTTATAAAGCAGTAGATATAAAGAAAATTTATATAATCTGTAAAAACGCGATAGATGTATTAAAATTTTATAAAAATTGTATTTTACGGTAAAAAATAGAGTATCTGTTGTAATGTATTTTTTTGTAAATATGAATGCTGATTTACATTATATATTGCAAGTGTTCTAAATAAAGAATTACGATATATAAATCGGTAAAATAAAAAAAATCTCTTACAAATATTCTATGCAACAATATCATTGACGTTCCTTACTTTACAAGAAATGATGATGCTGAGAAACTTTAGTGACGTTGTTAACGTTTCTCATGTATAACGAGAATCAATAACAATGACATTTTTTTTTTAGGGTAACAGTGACACTTTTAACCGAAAGTTTTTAAATATTTAACGATTTAAAATGATTTTGTATAAGAAAATATATTAAGGGGCAATTTTAAGGATGGTCATTGACCACCAAACTCGATGAAAACATGTCATCACATGAATGATTATGATTATGTGTATTAAATCTCAACCACCGAATTCAAGATAAAATTTCTCAATTTTTTTTTCCGGAGACGAAAGACGCATACAAAACTTGGACAAATTTCAGCTCAAGGCCCAATATGAGTAAGGCCCAATACGTGTAAAGAATAAGTCCAAAGCACTTATTGGCCCAACGTAATGCACGCGCAGGGACAGAGCGTGATTGACACTCTTTGATTTTTGCTGTGATAAAATGAAACGTAGAGTTGGAACCTAATTTCCTGCAGGTTTTCGATTTTCGAAAAAATTCAAGAATTTTGCAACAACATTTTCTCTTTTTTGTATGTAAGTTCTCCCTCTGTTAGAATTTATATTTTATTATGGGCTTCGTTTTGCTGTATTTACATCTAGAAATCATCATAACGAAAGAGGTTTTTTTTTTTTTTTTTTTTTTTTTTTTTTTTGGAATGAATGAATCAAGCTCTTATCTTTTAGGATGTTTTAGCTCTGCTATCAAAAGCTGAAATTTTCAAATGGGTTGGTCTCCGTTTCCTTTATGTTTGCATCATGTGAATTCAAACTGGAATGCATCTTGCTGCTTTTTTTGACAATCTTTACTAGTACTTGCTTGCTAGAGATTTTGCTGTGATAAGTATGCCGATTTTACCATCATGTGATGTTTAGATCTTTAGAAACCTGAGGGTGATTTAGATTTAAAGGCTGATTTTTACGATGTATTATAGGGCTTAGCATCTTTATTGAATAAGTCAATTAGCTTAACGTAGATTGTGAAAGGGTGAATAAGGAAAAACGTGATTCATTATCTAGATTGCTTATATAGTGTGGGCAAGAAAGGTAGGAATGATCAAAAGAAACCGAATTGGTTGTTATTTGTTCTGTATATCTCCATAGTATCTATACATCTATTGATTTGTCGTTTGTCCGCATTTTATTGTTCACTGGTCAAGTAAGTAAGTACGTAAGATCTTGCATAAGTTTTGTAATCAGATCACAATAGCTTTCTGAATCGTTTGTCACTTTTCCTGAGTCTGATCGGTGTCCCTTTTTCATTTGAACAATGATTTGCTATTCTTCTAGGGATAACTGCTCTCATTTAGAAAAGTAAGCTTACAAAGTAGGAAGATGTGTATAAGAGAGTGTCCGTAGTTGTAATTTAATGACCATCTGTGATTAGGACCTTATGTTCATAGCTTCCGTAAATGTGTACCTTGACTTGTGGTGAAGCTGTGGACTTATATTGCACAGCGTTGAGACGCATAGCGGTTTTTTTTTAAAATTTCTTTTCAATCAGTAATATCAAGATTCTTGGGAGTAGGCGCAATCTTATGCAGTACTTGAATCGATCAAGATCCTTTGGTCGTTAGAGAGTCAATGTTGTTCGAGATTCTGTTAATGGTTGCTTAAATTTTCATTTAGTGATTTTGTTTTTTGCTTATGCCAGTTTGACCTTTTGATGCAGCTATGGAACATATGGACATTGATTCCATAGTATATGTGCCAGACACCCCAGATAGAC
Organism: Gentiana macrophylla; assembly: GCA_026214975.1. Taxonomy (NCBI): domain Eukaryota; kingdom Viridiplantae; phylum Streptophyta; class Magnoliopsida; order Gentianales; family Gentianaceae; genus Gentiana; species Gentiana macrophylla. The sequence continues at coordinate 100,148,218 of CM047815.1, read as the reverse complement.
TAGCAGCGCGAGAAACTAAATTCAAGAGCAGCATAGATGTTCCCGACTCCCCAGATACACAAGTAGTTGGAGACAAAGTCAATAGCTGCAATGATAAGGACAGTATTGGAATGAGGGCTAACGAAAACGGGATTAGAAAGCACTGTATGCGACCTCCTAGACGTCATCATGGCAGTAGTTCAGCCACGCTCCCAGGAAATTCGTCTTCGAAAATTACTTTTGTGACTAAAAGACATGACCCTACTCATGAGAGTAGTCATAACCAATCTTCAAAAAGTGAAAAGATACGCAACGGTATATCTTATGTACCTCGTGAGGGCGCTGTTGAAGGTCCGACTGAACAGCATTGTCATGGTAACAAAGGTAAAAAAGTTGTCTCGTTAGGAGGTATTCAAATCATAGAAAATGGAAAAAGAATGCTGTCAGACAAAGGTAAAAAAGCTGTCTCATCAGGGAGTAGTCAAATCGTGGAAAATGGAAAAAACTTTCTATCAGCTGCTCAATTGCATTCTCAACAGAGTGTGGCTGATTCCCGATTGGTATCAAGAATCAATAATGGAACGGGAAATAATTCTACGGTTTCTGCCTTTGATCGTGGTAAAGGAGTTGAATCTAATGCTGTAACTCAACCTAAAGTTGGGCAATTTGGTTCTGCTTCTTTTAGTTCACCTAGAAATACCGGGCAAAAAAGGTTGGTACGCAATGGGTGTATATCTCCATGTAACGTTGCCAAAGCTAAAAAAGATTTGGGGAAGGACACGAATGGCAAGATAGATGAGGGACCCTCCCATGTCTCGTCCAGTCGTACACAGGCTGGAGTTCATTCAAAAGCGCAAGCTTCCAATGTATCTAATAAGGGAAAAGGGATCATTCCTTTGTCGAATGAAGAATCCGGGGTTCAAAATGCAAATGACAGGTACTTAGTTATCTTTATTCTTGTGAAAAGCTATCATGTACTCCTTATTGCTTCAATATAACTTCTTTTAGTGTCTTGTGTTCGGCTTACTATCCCGTAGATATCAAGAAGTCTTTATAGTAGCTATTATCGTATTTTGAGTGTGATTTGGGCATGTTAATCTTCTTGCAGGGATACTGTGAGTATTAATGAGATCCTTGAAGGAGACGATGATGACAGCATTATGGGTATATTGAGTGGTGGGTGGAGATGTACACACAACCGTAGCAAGAAAACGCACCCTTCTTCTTCTGAGGAGCGCCAGCTTCTTCCTGTGGATAGTCCCCTCCCTCTAAGACAAAGGTTGCGTCCTGTGGATCATACTTCGACTTTGAGTGGCGACGATAGTCCCCTCCCTCTAAGACAAAGGCTGCGTCATGTGTCTCAATCGAACCAACATGACGGAGATCATCCTGTCCCGGACATGAATCGAAAGAGGCAGAAGCAGGGTTCATCTTCAAGCACTCAAGACGTTCGGCCGCAGAACACATCTGATGATTCTGGTATTGTGTTTCTTGGTTCATCAGGAGATAGTACAATTGAATCCAGACCAACTCGAACCCGTAGACGTAATAATGCAGCAAGAGTTACTGAACTTGATGGTGCCAGTTCTAGCAATAGTGTAGATCCTGCAATGACAAGACAAATGGAAGCTGATGAAATTTTAGCTCGGGAACTCCAAGAACAGCTCTACAATGAGGAACTTGGTCTCAGATTCGGCGAGGTTGTACCATCTTTCATGTTATTTATATTCCATTTAATTCAGCAAGATTTTTTCTTCACGTTAATTAATATCTTCCCTCTTTACTGCAGATTGATGTGCATGAAAGATTGGACTTGCAGCATGAGAATGTACTGCCTGCTCCTCCTAGAAGAACTCGACAAGCATCTACTGCTGTAAGTGGGAGCGCGCGCGCACACACACACATTCCTTCAATTGTCTGATGTATCTGATTTCGATTTACGTTATACCCCTATAGCTCCATTGTGCAGATTTGGTTACGTATATGTTTATATGTCGGTTACACGAACATTCCATATTTTGAGTCTTCCTATATTTAAGGGATCGAACGTTACTGAGGTGAACTAAAACGTCATTTTGCTCTTCGTATACAGAGAACCGTGTCAACAGTTATCCCGAGTAGAGCGCCTCGTGCACGTACTAATACGAACGGTTCTCGTACTCTCCATGAAACTCGTGTTATGTTACAAAATAGAATGAGATTGAGAAATCGTTTTCCTGGACGTCCTCGTGCCATATCTTCATCATCTAGGGACGTGAGTACCTTGTTTCCTTCAGAAATGGATGTTGAATTGGTAATGGTTCTATAACTTTAACCCACCTTGACGTTCTCTTCGAATTTTATTTTTTTTAAAATCAATCGAAGTTATTTTAAAGGATTTGTTAATGATATTTATGTGATCCAATGCAGAGGATGACCATTTTGGAAGCATTAGAGGAGTTCAACGACATGGGAGTGGACAATAGCCTTCTTCAGATTCATCGTGAATTCAATGAGTAAGATATAATGATTTTGCCTCCCTCCTATTACATATACACAATATTTTCTTTTAACCGATTCTCTGTTTCATAGAGTCAAACATCACGTTTCCCTATTTCACAGAGTCTCTATCCAGGATGAAATGCATCAGAATCTCTACAACGTATAATCTGATTAGAGAATCTGTATTTTGTGTTGTACATATAGTGTAGACTTTTGAAACTATATATATTTTACATATATGAGTTAGAGATTCTGTTGTAGGTGGTTTTTACTGGATCATCTGAATGATTTGGATCTCTATTTTACAGATTTACTTTGTCTTATAGTATCTACTTCAAGTGCTCGTACGAGTGAAATTCTTAAGCAATGGCCATTTTTGTTATATGATTATAGGAATGATTATGAGATGCTTTTGGGGCTTGATGAGAATAATCACAGACACTCGGGTGCGTCCAATAGGCGGATAAACGAGCTACCCCAAACAACACTCGAGGTAACAAACAATACTGCTAGATGTGCGTGACATGTGTGTGAAAGTGAAAAGACGGCATTTTATGAATGAATGGCTTTTCAGTGACATGAGTAACGGTCTCGTGCAAATACAGAGTCGTGATTGTATTGAGTGATGAAAAACATGCATCGTATCTTTTCATTTCTCTCTGATGCAGAATGACTTGGAAGAAGCTTGTGCTGTTTGTCTTGAAACACCAACCACGGGAGACACCATACGACACCTTCCTTGCTTTCATAAGTTCCATAAAGATGTAGGGAATCCGCTTTCATTCTTCTTTATATCTAAACTTCTTGTACTAAAAAGCAATCTCTCTTAAATCCATTTTCTTGACACTTTTTTATTTTTATTTTTTTGCAGTGCATTGATCCATGGCTGACGAGGAAAAGCTCTTGTCCTGTCTGCAAGAATTCAATAACTTGATTGTTGTTGTTTTACTTTTTTCTTTTTCTTTTTTTGGTTCGGGTTTTCTAGTTGGTTCATCCATAGTTACATTGGACCCGATTATTCCAGTTCGATTCCTGATTTGAGGGTTAGAATCTTACATGGTTTTCGAAAGGAGGTGACCTATGGAAGCGATTGTGTATTGCTTTTTTTTTTTTTTTTGAATTATTTTTGTTGCCATTTTGGTCTCATATGGGTTAATAATTAATGTATGGTGATGTTTCAACCAGTTATTACTGCTTTTGCTTTTACAAGGGATACTTGTGCTATGTTCTATAGAGTGTCTTTAACAGCTCCATAAGTTAGTGTTGTCCCTACAATCGGCCTTTTCAAAGTCGGTTTTATAACATAGTCACGATTTTGAGAAGGTCAATTGTAAAATATTGGGTTTTTTAAAGTCCATTGAGGTCGATTACGATCGGAGATGACTTTATTGACTCAATGATCTTTTGTCTTATACACACGCGTGTCGCGGATCGACTATTTGAGTCAAATGAAAACCTTCCCTGCATCAGAATCACCCGTCGATTGAATGTTTTAGAATCAGCTTTTTAAAAAGGTGCAATGTGGTCCATTTCACCTAAAAAAATGGATCTGTACAAGTTCAACTAAAATACAAACCCAAAACCTGGTATAACTTATATAACTAAGGTTGTGTTTGTTTTCGAGTTTTGTGTTAGAGTTTTTTTTATATCACATCAACAATCATTTCTTACAATTTTTTCAGCAATCATTTCTTCAACTATAAATGAAAAAATATTAAATCATCTTTTACTATTTCACTTTATCTACTTTTTTACTATTATTTTATTTATTATACTATTTTATTTCAATTTCTCTTATCAATCATTTCTTTATCTACACAAATTTAAAAAAAAAAAAAAAAAATTAACTTTATAATCATTACCAAAAAAAAACTCCAATCCAAAACAAACACAACCTAAGAGTTGCAATGTAGACACTATACTTAGAGATTAGATTCAACTTTATAAAACTCGAATGTAGACACTCGACATTTGCAACGTCAAAACTAAGCCTAAAATGAGGCACTTACGATAGATTTAGTGTAACACCATACTTCGAGCTTAGGGTTCAACTTTATAAAAGACACTTTAAGCTTAGAGTTCAACTTTATAAAACACGAAAGGAAAGAGAAAGATGACGACGAGGGTATTTGTGTCATTTTCATCTAAATAATAATGACAAGTTGCTCTGAGTCTAGTTTTTATGACCTGGCAAAATCATAAGCTTGGCAGGGTGTTTTTCTCTTCGATTCACTCATCTTCCTCTCTGCCGCTTCTATAGGGCCGTGCCATGGCTGCAACCACCTTCAAAAGACTCCTCCTTTCTCTTAGACCGCCACCCACCACCACCACCACCATTATTTTCCTCCGCTTCAAAACCACCTCAGCTCAATACGTAAACTCCAGAGCACGAGACCCCACTTTTGAAAAACTCATGGACAATTACAAGAACCTCCTCAAAGTAATCTCCATTCAAGACCTCATTCTTACTGCTGCTTCTTCTTCTTCCTCAACCCCCCCTTCCGTCTCTGTCGAATTCCTCAACCGTCTTTCGCAAAAGCTCCATCTCAACCGCGGCGCCGCCTCTTTCCTCCGTAAGTACCCCCACATTTTCCATCTTTTCAATCACCCCATTAAGTTTCAACCCTTTTGTACACTTACCCCGATCACCCTTCAAATCATTCAACAGGAATCAGAAGCTATAAACAGCTCGTTACCTTTAGCTGTTGACCGATTAGTCAAATTACTTTCGATTTCAATAACAAAGACTCTGCCTTTACGAGCTATTTTCAAAGTATGGAAAGAGCTTGGCCTTCCTGATGATTTTGAGGACTCTGTAATTGCAAACAACCCCTCTGTTTTTGTACTTACTGATGGAAATGAGCGCAATACTCATTATTTAAAGCTAAATTCCATGGATCACGATTTCGTTGCTTCCGTAGAGAATTGGAGGTTAGCAGAATGTTGTAAAGAGGATTGTAATGTAGATAGAACAAACATTCGGTATCGGTTTAAGCATAGTTATCCACCAGGAATGGTTTTAAAGAAAACCTATAAAGCTAAAGTTGAGGAATGGCAGAGATTGCCTTACATTGGGCCTTATGATGAAATCGGGGTTGAAGAAAAAAGGAAGACAAAGCATGGGATGAAAAGAATGGAGAAACGGGCGGTTGGTATTGTTCATGAGTTCTTGAGTTTAACGGTTGAAAAAACGATTGAGGTAGAGAAGATTAGTCAATTTAGGAAGTGGTTTGGGATTGATTTGAATATAAGGGATTTGTTTTTGGATCATCCTGGGATGTTTTATTTGTCAACTAAAGGGAAGAGGCATACAGTTTTTCTTCGTGAGGCTTATTTCAGAGGATGCTTGATTGAGCCGAATGGTGTCTATGAGGCGAGGAGAAAGCTTCTTCATCTTGTTGCTATGGGACGTAGAGGTTTATCAAGACGCGATGATAATGTGAACAGCAACAACATCCATGGAGAAGTGGAGCATAGGAAGGACGTAGAGAGTTCTGAAGATGAAGAAGAGGGATGTGAGGATGTTACAACAGATGAAGAAATTAAGGAAATGACAGAATAATGAAACATGAACTGGATGATCGTTTGGAAATGAATTTCAGAAGCATTCTTGGAATGCTTGGTTTTAAACTCCAATCTTTAACCAGTCACATCGTGTTTATTGGGATTTTCCGCTTTTGAACTTGATCAAAGTAAGGTATAAAATCAAATGTGTTGGAAAATCCTGGGAGAGATATACACGGCTGAAGCAAGAAACTGTGTCTTTCGTCATCTGAAGAGGATCATATAGTTCTTTGAGCTTTTAGTTAGAGTGCCCTCTTTTTGCATCTTGTTATTAGGTCCCAACCAAAACCAACACAATGAGGATCATCCTGTCACGGACATGATGATTCAAAGGACACGGAAAAGCAGGGTTCGTCTTAGTGTTCAAGACGGTCATTCTGATGATTCTGGTATTTATATTTCTTGGTTCAAATAACTTTTGTTTTAGAGATAATGGTTCTAATCGGAGGAACAAGTAAGTATGACATGGTGTATCTGGATATGCTGAAAATAATATTTGTCTCCCTGTATAATTTAATGAATGAAATTCATATCATCATAGTAATATCAAGATATGTCGACTTAAGCGAGACCGATGGAGTGGACATTTATTTAGTAAATTATTTTAACAGTGATATGCTACTAGAACCTGTTAGAAGGCTGTTATCTTTCCGTTAAGGAATCCAATCGACATACCGGCCGCATGCATTGTTACTTTACCGCTCCATCAACTTCATCCGAACCCGGATCAACTTCATCCCAAGCCATCTAAGCTTTCATCAGTATTTTGCTAGAATAAAAAACCAGTGAATATAGTGGTCATTGGCCACAAAGGGGCAAGAAAATCAACGGTGGCGGCTCATCTTATCGGGAGTGGGAGAAGCGATAAACGGCTTCTTACAAGATTTAAAAGAGACTTGTCGAGGAAGCCGTGAAAGCTGCGGTTTTAAATATTCATGGATTCTAGATAAACTTGAATCGAAAAGGATAGAACAACATCCATCGATAATACTATGTCCGCAATTGAGACCCAATATTACTATTGTATGGTCTTGGATGTGCCTGGCGATTCGATTCTATCAGAGACACTATCAAATCGATTTTTATTGGTGATTGATTTCTCCTCCAATGATTTTGGGATGAAGTGCCAGAGGCGCGAGAATAACAAGGTATTGCTTGCTTGCTACCTTACCTTATTTTGTTCTATTTTGTTCTTAGGAATTGAGGGATCAAGTATTTTGTTCTATTTTTGTTCTTGAGGAATTGAGGGGATCGAGTTATCATAGTTACGTTTGGTTAATGTTGTGTTTGTTAATTTTATTAAATTCGGTATAACCAAACGTAACTATGATAACTCGATCTCGATCTCCTCAATTCCTCAAGAACAAAAATAAAATAAGGTAAGGTAGCAAACAAGCAGTACCTTGTTACAACATCAAATTATATATTTTTGACACAAGTAGCATAAGCGAGCATGTCTGGCGCTTCATTCTAATCATTGGAGGAGGAATCAATCACCAATAAAGCATGGTCAGGCGCTTCATTCTAATCATTGGAGGAGGAATCAATCACCAATAAAGCAGGGTCAGCCTGACAAATGGATTTGATGGTGTATCTAATGGAATCACAATCGTCAGGCCCATCTAAGACCGTACAATAGTACTGTAATAATGTGTCAATTGTAGACATAGTATTATCGATGGAATCTATCCTTTTCCGATTCAAGTTTATCTTGAATCCATTAATATTTAAATCCGCAGCTTCACGGCTTCTGACGGGTCTCTTTTTCAAATCTTGTAAGAAGCCGTTTGCCGTTTCTGCCCAGCTCCCATATAAGATGAGCCGCCACCGTTGATTTTCCTGCCCTTTGTGGCCAATGACCACTATATTCAATGGTTTTTAGCTCATTAAAATGGCCAATGAGTGTGGTTTTTTATTCATTGAATAACGAGTTTTCAGAGCTAGCAAGATACTGATGAAAGCTTAGATACTAGTGGCTTGGGGATGAAGTTGATCCAGGGTTGGGATGAAGAGGTAAATGAACAATGCATGCTGCCGGTATGTCAATTGGGTTCCTTAACGGAGAGATAACGGTCTTCTAACAGCTTCTAGTAGCATATCACTCTTAAAATAATTTACTAAATAAATGTACACTCTATTGGTCACGCTTATATTTAATATTAGATTAAATAGAAAGACATATAATTTTCAGCATATCCACTCATACTTATTTGTTTCTCCATGAAGAAAACAAACCTCGTTCATTGAATAAAGTAATATTCTCGGCTGCTTTTTTTTCCCCTCGCAATAACTTGACTGAATAAAAACCCTGAAATGTCTTTTCAGTGAATTTTTTTGAAACTTCTGATTAAAGCTGTAATTAGAAGAAAGGTAGGTATAACTAGGTAACAGCAGAAAATAATGAATTGCATTTTAGCCACACAGCGCGAAATGAGAGCAGAATAGAACAAACATCATAATCATCAGTAAATTTTATTCCAGCAACAAATAAGTTGTACTATTATCAAATCATTCAAAATCCACAATAATATAAACTTAAAATAAAAAAGAGTGCATTGTTACAACATGATGTTATTATCAGTACATAATTTCTTGGGAACAACATCAACATCATTGTTCAAATGTTCTTGAAAGGGGCATGAAAAAGTAACTATCGAGCAATCGCATCCTTAGACAAGAAATTATGAGAATTGATTTTCTTTGCATTGGACGGTTCATCACAGGTGTCTCCTCTTTCAAACACTGCTGCAGCTCCCATTCCAGTACCTACAACCAACCAAAATATATACCGATTTCCGATTTAGATACGTTACAAATACCGGTGACACCACACCAAAGCTGCCTTATGTGGCATCGACAATCGACTTTCCGTCAATTGATTTGTCACGATCAACCGGGCCGGATGAAAGCCGGGCTCTATGGTTTAGAATAAACTTTTAAGAATTCAATTGTTTCCGATGTATTGCACGGTAAAAACTCAATGATACCGGTAAAAGGCGCTTTACGAGTAAGCCTCAAAAGGTTTTGAGTAAGGCGCCTATGCCTCAAAAGGTTTTGAGTAAGGCGTCTGTTAAAGGCACCACAGACAATCTACCGTGGCACCACACTTCCAGCTTCCATTCGACTTAGCTGAGGTCGTGTGGTGCGTTTAACAATTATCTTCAATAAGAAAGACATACAAGTGTCACAATTTGATGTTTGACCGATGCTTATTAATTTTTTTTATATATAAATAAGCATCGGTTCTGCTGCCACATCAGATGTCACATCGTGTTTTTCTTTCTTATAATGGTGGTATCATTGGGTTTTTTTAAAGAATAGGAACTTTTGCAAGTACTCACCGATGCACATTGATATCACTCCAAAGCGGCAATCTTTCCCACGGCGTTTCATTTCATGCAATAGAGTGGCCACACACCTAGCTCCTGTTAAAAACATATGCGGCGGTATGACTCAGAATAACACAAAGCACGTTATACAATGCAAGCAACTTAAGCTATAAAGAGTCGAGCCCCAGTCTTGTATGATATTAAAAGCTCAAGGTCAAGTTAGAAGCATTCGATACAGTAAAAGCAATGCCGCATTCAAACAGTCAATCAAACTGTACCTGTTGCACCCAAGGGATGACCTATGGCCATTGCACCACCATTAACGTTAATCTTTTCTGGGTCAAGCTCTAGCTTTCTTTGGCAGTATACAAACTGGGATGCAAAAGCCTGCATACATACATCATATTATGAGAGAACTTGAATGTGATTGAGTTAAAAAAACGAAAAACAGTAGACAGCCTTAACGTGTCACACCTCGTTAATCTCAAAAAGATCAATGTCCTCAAGCTGAAGCCCAGCAGATTTAACTGCAGCTGGAATCGCAACAGCCGGGCCAATGCCCATAATTGCAGGGTCGACACCAACAGCAGCAAATGTCCTGTAAAGAATATACAGTAAAAAAAAAAAACGGCTTTCCTTCGGAAAATCTCGCTGTAAAAATTAACGTAAGAGTAAGCATCAATTTTTTACTTGAAGCTAATAGTACAATTTATTGCAGTAGAAAGTTAAAGGTATTGAGTATGCAGTAAATATTTACGTGAAAACGCGCTATAAACGAGTTAATTGTCTAATGACACACCTAAAGACACCAAGAATGGGAAGCCCCTTCTGCACTGCAATACTTCTCTTCATGAGTAGTACAGCTCCGGCACCATCAGTGACTTGACTAGAATTTCCTATAATATACATTAAAGAAAATTGTTTTAATATGTTAATATAAAGAAAATTGTTTAACATAAGGTACAAGCTATTACCTGCTGTGGTTGTGCCGTCTTTCTTAAAGACGGGTTTTAGCTTTCCCAAGTCCGCAACTGTTGTGCTTGGTCTTATGCCATCGTCCACTGAGATAGTAACAGGCTTCTCATCTCGGTTTTCGGGTCAACGATCTTTTCAAAGACAGTTCTTATTAGATCACCATATCCAAGTCTAACATGTAATACGTGAAGAAAACAACTTATTTAAAGAACTGAGACAATAAATTAGAGTTGGCACCTTGGTTTTGACAGGTATTATCTCATCCCTAAATTTTCCAGCAGCAGTAGCGGCTGCAGCCTTCCTGTGAGACTCGACCTAAAAATAACCGAGAATCAGAAATCAAGTATAGTTGAAGAAAACCAGTAATGCAAGAAAATATATGCTAAATACCGCAGCTTGGTCTTGCTCCTGCCTAGTCACACCAAAGCGATGTGCCACGTTTTCTGACGTCACACCCATGGGAAGAAGGCAATTCTGTGCTTCTGCCATCGTCTTGACCTAAAATTAATCCAATAAGCATGAGAATTTTTTTGACTGAAGGTGATAAAATAAAAATGACAAAATAAATACATACCCGTGGATTTACTGATCCCTCCCAAGCCATAGGATTTACGGTCATTGATTCCAACCCAGCACCAATGCCTACATCAAAAATAGAAATTCTGCAAAACTAAGCAAAAGAAAATGACAAAATTATGTAACCTTGAGAAAATGTCCACACACCAATATCATAAAACCCGGCTTTAATAGCTGCAGCTACATCAGCAACAGCTTGGAGACCTGATGAGCATTGCCTGTTCACAGTTCTAACCGGTACAGTTTCTGAAACAATATTAAAAGTATTAAGGAGAGTGCGATGCTCGTAAACAAACTTAGAAGAGAATTCCAGGCATATTTGTACCAGGAAAACCAGCATAAAATGCAGCCATCCTGCATTCACTTGCTCTTTGAGAGCCAGGTGCTAGCACCGTACCGACAACAATATCACCTACTTCACTAGGATTCACATTTGTTTTCTCTACCAATGCCTGCGGAAGTCATGTTTTATTATAAATCAAATGCCAATTGTCACTATTAAAAGAACAATAATCAACTTAGACCGAAATGGTGAAAACGTACCCTCAAAACGGTTGCTAGTAAATCATCAGGATAAGTATCCTTGAAACCACCCCTTTTTGCCTTGCAGAGTGGAGTTCGATAAGCTCTGCACAGAAAAAAAAAAAAAAAAACACAACTCACCTGCTTGAGACATACTTCAGTAATTAACCAGGTGGTATGTATTATAGAACGAAGGGAAAACATACGCTACGATGACCACGTCGTCCCCAAAAACAGAGTTCCTATGATAAGCAGCACTATCGCCAGCCAGACATGCAGAAGCCTAATAAGAAATAGTTTAAGCGGTGAGTTTTGCAGTAATCCAAAAGCAAAGTAAGTCTAAAAGTCCACCGTAGCTATTCGGCAAGCGAAATCAATCAATTCGTTTACTCACAATTATTTTCAACTTCTAACAATACTAATGGTAGTTAGTGTTCACCAACAGAAAAATAACCCACTGAATAAAAAATTAAAAGGGTCTTCACATTCTAAAAGTAACTGTGTTTGGTTAAGCTTGAAAAAAAGAAATCGAATAATTATTGTAGAATTGCTTGGATGAAAATGTCTACCACAAATTTCTAAATTTATCACTACGGCAAGCAAAAGTTGTAAATTTCTAACTGTATAATCATATGGTTCTTCCAGAGATCAAGACGATACCACTAAGATATACAAAATGTACTACGCTACTTCCCAAGCCATTTGAGGAGGGTATGACAAAGACAGAAAAATTCAGTTATGCATCCTCTGATCTAAAAATCATAGAGAAAATCACACTGGCGTAGCTATGTGACAATGAAAATCACTACCATGATTACTTCATCTTTGAAGCTTTAACAGAAAACAAAGAAAATCAAATTAGAAAGAAAAAATTAGGAAATCGTTATGTCTCACTATTCGAATTGTACCTCGAATTCCTAAAAATTGCCAAGTACGTCTTGATTTTTCATTATAGTTTGCACTAATTCTTTCAGATGGTAATAAAGAAGTGAGAAAATCAAAAACCAGGATCAATCTACTATCGTTCCTTAACTAGGTAGCATCCTTTCACCTACGCCGACCAATCAACTGCGCCAGAATCTCATAAACAAAGTAACTTCGTTAAATTACCAAAGATTAAGCTTATAGAGAAACGTAATTCAACATGGCTAGAGAGCAGAGATCATGGATCAATATCAAACATCACTTTGTATTAGATCCACATGGAGAGTCAAGCAAAATTAAAGCTGCTATTGGTAGGTGAGATGCTAATCTAACAAACTTAAAGACAAAACAATTACGAATAACAAAAAACACACACACAAACAAAACCGCAGCTCGATTGTTTCCAAACACTAGCTAACCGGAATCTAAACAGAAAAGATCAACACGATTCGTTCTCTTTGACGAAATCATACAGCTAAAAAATCGATTCATAGACGAAAAACTTACAAATCATTTCATTTTCAATGAATGAAAAAAAAAAAAAAACAATTCGAGGACTTACAGAGATTGAAGAATCGATGTTTTCAACAGAAGATGAAGTGAAAGACGGTTTAAGATGCTGCAAAACGACTCTTTGCCTCTCGATTGCTTTCTCCATTCCTGTCTTCTCTAGAGAATTTGGTGGATCTGTGTAATGATGAAATAATTAGCAAAATGAAAATCAGGTATATGATGTGTGTAGCTTAGCTGAATATATATAGTGAGATCGTTTTCCAGTATTTATGCGTAATTATTTTTTTATGGAATTCGTGCCCATTGAAAAACGGGAAAAAAATCGTGTCATAGAATTATTAGATAAGGTTGACTTGTTGTATACGTATGAGGTGACTGGTGACATGTCACGCGCTTCATTTGGAAGTAAGGCTCGGCCTTATCTTTGGAATTAAATCGGGTCATGTTTTTAAACTTTAGGAAATAAATCGGGTCGGAATAATTTAATTTTTTATAATAAAATTTCTCCTGTCCATAAACACATAAGAATTCCTCAAAAAAAAAAAAAAAAAAAAACACATAAGAAAATTATAATTATAAATTGGAATGTATGACGTAAGGCCTTTAAAATAGGAAAAATTAAGTGAAAAACCACATTTTCTTCCTTATTTTTTTATATTACAATTGTGGACTAACACCACATATATTGTGAGAAATAACTAAACGAAGAGGAAAATTACACTACTTGAAACCTCATTTCTAATAATCGAAATGGTGAGAGACAAATAAAAAACTCATTTAATCTATAATTCAGTTTCAATTTTTTAATTGTATTAAAGACAAATAAATTCTACCGGACCAATATACTCCTATTCTCTGCATCACTTTCCATTCACCAACTCCAAATTGCAACCGCAAACGACGCCGACATCCTTCACGATTTCTTATATCCAAAGGGTTTAGAATCCCTCAACGCAGATGTCTTCACGAGCAGCGCCGGTTGGTTCTTAGCCGACGACCCGCAACCGACGAAATGCAACTCGACGATGTTCGGGATGGACGAGTTCCCGGCGGTCCGTGGCCAAGGCATCTCGTTAGAAGTCGTCCAGTTCCCTCCCGGTACGGGCAGTCCTTTCCACTTCCATCCGCGATCTGCAGAGATGGCTCTGCTTCTTCGAGCCATGTACTCTTCTTAACTTGCTAGCTATAAAAAACCTATTCTTAATCTCTTGCTGCTGGTATGTATCATGTTTTGTTAGTTTTGGGTAACTGCTTGCTATCTATTTGTTTATTATCCTACATACATATATATTAGGCATTTTATGATATAGTGAATTAATGCCTATATTTATCATGGCTTATTCAACTGTTTTTTTTTCAACCTTCTTAAATGAAAAACTTGGATTTTTATTATGGAGAAATAGCTTATTCAACTTTATTCAAGTTACAGATTGCATCAAGAATTCTCTGTAATATATTAGAGAGCTTTGGCCGTGTGTGAATGATTCGTGATTTTTAAAGCGTAAGACTTTCTAACTCATTTTGTTGAAGAATTGGTTTTTTGTTTGTGTAATTGTGTTATTCTTATTACTATTAGTAAGAGCAAAAAATGCAGCCCTGAGGACGAGCCACGACAGTCTTTTTTTCTTCTTTTGAGCCAAATGCTTGCCAAAAGAGGCCACGGCGACAGTTTCGTTTCGTTTTGTTTTGTTTTTTTTTTTTTCACTTTCTATTTTCTTGTTAAAGTAATCTTTTTTACTAAGATAATGCCATAGTCATCATTATCTATTAGGTTTGCCCACCTGCCGTTTTCCCGCTTTTCTTCAGCCAAATCAATCAGACCAAATTCACAGCTGAACGAGAGGATAAAGAAATTAATGGAAACAGGATTTTCGTGAATCCCTACGCAAGCGGAGGGTTTCAAATGGAGAGGAACGAGTTTTGGATTGGAGGTCAAGCTTCTAGGGTTCTTGGGGCTGAGGAAATCGAATGATGTTACTGGGCATTCCTTTTACCCTTTGGTTCGATTGATGAAATATCTGATTTATCTAAAGGTTTTCTAAGTAAAATGTAGTTTTTGTTAGATTTTTGGGATTACCTTTGATTGATGGCGGCTGATAGAAAATGTGTAGGATTTGTCTCATTAACTGTTGGTTCTTGCATATTATGTGTTAAAGCCAAATAATGACAAGTGTCTAACTCCTATGGTGCCAAGTGTCAACCTTATCTAGGATTAGATTCTCTACTAGATTTACTAGTACTATTTTCTGTTATCTATTCTTGTCTTTATTATCTGTGTGTGATGTATAAACCTGAGTACTGAAATGGTTAATGGATGAGCTTCATTTCTAGCTCTTATCTGAATGTTAAGTTTCTAACTTGGTATCAGAGCCAATAATGGCCGGAACCACCGCTCGCATCGACTCAGCGTGACCGGAGCTTCAATCATCTTTGGTACACCCGACTTTTCTATTGGAAGCTTTCCTTCTCTTTCAGTACCTCATTATATCGCCACCACCAATCTTGTTCCGACCACCACCCGTTCACTCTACTCCTCCAACTACCACCCGCTCTCACCCTCCTCCTCCACCTGTACCACCCATTTTTGGAAATGCTACAGAAACTTTGTGTCTTCTCCGTCTGAGCCTCCATTCCCACCTTCACCTGGAAGTCTAAATCAGAGTTTGCAATGTTAAGCTTGATAGAACAACTACCTTCTCTCGGAAATCTGTGGTCATTCCTTTTGTTCGTGGTCATGATTGGATGGATTTGTTTGGCACAAAGGCACCACCATCAAAGTTCATTCAAGCCACTTTGGATCTGCAGGTATTGCACCAAACCTCTTTATGAAACCGGATCGCCCACGGATCAATTACTCGCGAAGTGGTTGATGAGCTCAATGACGAAAGTGCCTTGCAAGAGGTGATTGGATGTGCAACATCAAATGAGGTCCTGGAACACCCTTGAAACCCCTGTTCAATAACAGTGCGAATCTCGCATGCTTGAATACAAAGCGCCTTTAACCAGATCGAGAAGGGTTTAAGAGCATGGTTGATTACTTGGCTCGAGATGAAAGGTTATTCGATGGATTGCAAGCGGTTTGGTTATCCCATTTACGTATGCAGTGATTCTTGCAACTTTGGGAGGACTGAATCGAGACTATGAATCAGTGATAGTGAATATAACTGCTAGGATTGGTTCTCTAACCTGGCAAGAGGTCCAGTCACAACTGGTCACTCATGAACGACTCCTGGCAAGGTTTACACCTTCCACCACCATTGATTTAGGTACATCCTCTGCAAATTTGGCTGTTAATCGATCTGGACAAGGTAGAGGGCAGCCCAGGTCATCAAACAATGGGGGTTTCCAAAACAATGGCAGAGGAAGAGGTGGCTATAGAGGTAGAGGTGGAAGAGGTAGAGGTGGTGGTAGAGGCTACCCTAATCAAGGTAATGCTAGACCTACTTGTCAGGTTTGCAGCAAGGTTGGACACACAGCAGTGGAATGCTACTACAGATACAACTCTAACTACAATGGTCAAGTCAGTAATGGGAACTCTGGAGCAAATCCTAGACCAAATGGAGGACAATTCAACAACTATGGCCAACAACCTGCTGCTTATTTTGCTTCTCCAGATTCAGTCAGTGATGGAAGCTGGTATGCTGACAGTGGAGCTACAAATCACATCACTGCTGATCTTAACAGTTTGCAACTCAGTCAAGGATATGATGGCTCGGATGGTCTGACCATTGGCAATGGTAAGAAACTCCCTATCAAACATACTGGTAGTTTCTCCCTTACAACTAATAAATCTAATCTTGCCTTCAATAATGTTTTACATGTACCTCATATAACCAAAAATTTGCTAAGTGTTTCTCAGCTCACTTCTGATAATCAGGTTGTGATAGAATTTCACTCTAATTGTTGTTTTGTGAAGGACAAGATCACAGGGAAGGTTTTACTGGAAGGAATAATTAAAGATGGCCTCTACCAGATGAAGTTTCCTCATGAATCTACCCAGAACTCTCTTCACTCCAAACTCAACTCCAGTCACAACTGTCTCCTATCAAGTGTCTGTAATAAGTCTGTTAAATCTAGGTCTGAGTCTATTAATGAAGCCATTGTTTGGCATAGAAGATTAGGTCATCCTTCTTCTAGAATTCTGAATTGTGTTCTGAAATCCTGTAATTCTGTTTGCAATGAGAAAATTGACTTTTGTGATGCTTGTCATTTGGGAAAACAACATGCTTTACCTTATCCTGTTTCACATTCTAAGAGTAATTTCTGTCTTGATCTTATACACTCAGATTTATGGGGCCCTGCTCCCATTACTTCTGCTAAAGGTTTTCAATACTACATAAGTTTTGTTGATGATTATAGTAGGTTTGTCTGGATTTACCCTTTAGTGCACAAATCTGATGCCTTAAAAGTCTTTGTCCAATTTAAAACATTGGTGGAAAAACAGTTTGAAAGAAACATTAAGTGCCTCCAAACTGACTGGGGAGGTGAGTTTAGAGCCTTTGAGACTCTTTTAAAGGACTTAGGGATTATCTTTAGACATCCCTGTCCATATGCTCATGGCCAAAATGGTAGAATTGAAAGAAAACACAGGCATGTTGTTGAAGTTGGTCTCACTCTTCTTGCTCAGGCTGAACTGCCTCTCAAATTCTGGTGTGAAGCTTTTCAATATAGTGCCTACCTTATCAATAGGTTACCTACTCCTGTTCTACAACTTAAGACTCCCCATGAACAACTCTTTCACCAAAAGCCAGACTATAAGCTTATCAAAACTTTTGGATGTACTGCTACCCTATCTCAAAGCCTTTCCAAAAGCAGAAATTCCAATTTCATCTTGTCAAATGTGTCTTTCTTGGAGTGAGTCCTTCTCATAAGGGATATCTCTGTCTTGATAAATCTGGAAGAGTTTATGTGTCCAAGGATGTTATCTTCAATGAGCATGAATTTCCCTACAAGGCCTTATTTCATGCTTCACAACCTGATACTTGAGTTCCTCCTCTGTTTCTATCCCATTCCTATCTTCAACTCCTTTGCTACTCTTCCATCCACAGCTCATGAGGAAACTACATCTGGTGTGCATCTCCCTGTGATTTCTGGAACACAAGACACACAATCTGATTACTCCCCTGGTACCATACACTCAGACCTTTCTCCTACTTCCAGCTCCCCATTACCTACTTCTCAATCTTCATCTCCTTCCAACCACACTGCATCTCCTACCTCACATGAACCTCAGTCTTCCACAAATGCCACACCATCCCCATCACCACCTCCACCACCTCCTACCAATCATCATCCTATGGCCACTAGAGCCAAACATGGGATCTTTAAGCCAAAAACCTACTCCTATCTTGCCTCCAAAGATTCTGTCCATTGCCAAGTGGAACCAACTAGAGCATCTGAAGCTGTTAAATCCCCTCAGTGGCATACTGCTATGAAAGATGAATACAGAGCCCTGATCAACAATCACACATGGGATCTTGTACCTCCCAAGTCAAATCAGCATCTGGTAGGCAATAAATGGGTTTTCAAATTAAAACTGAACCCTGATGGCTCTGTCTTGAAACATAAGGCTCGGTTAGTGGCAAAGGGCTTTCATCAAACCCCTGGGTTGGACTACAGTGAGACCTTTAGTCCTGTTGTTAAGGCTTCCACAATTAGAGTGGTTCTTGCTATAGCTGTGTCCCTTAACTGGCACATTAATCAGATTGACATCAATAATGCTTTTCTGAATGGGACTCTCATGAGGATGTCTTTATGCCCCAACTCGAATGTTTTGTGGATCCTACTAAACCCACTCATGTATGCCACTTGAAGAAGGCCCTATATGGCCTAAAACAAGCTCCTAGAGCCTGGTTTGATGAATTGAGAGTTCAGCTTCTGAACTGGGGATTCTATCAGTGCAAATCTGACACATCTCTATTTATTTTTCATACATCTGGTGTCCTAATGTATGTGCTTGTATATGTAGATGACATATTGATTACAGGTAACAATGTCCAACTGATGCACAAATTCATAAGCATGCTGAACTCCAAATTTGCCCTAAAGGATCTGGGACCTCTATCTCACTTCTTGGGGATGCAGGCACACAGAAATGACACAGGACTCTATCTCAAACAGCAGCATTATGCATCACAATTTTTGAGCAAGCTCCATCTTGAACATCTGAAGCCTGTCCCAACTCCAATGACAACAAATGTGGATCTCACCTCTGATAGCTCACCACTCCCGCCTAATGCCACTCAATACCGTCAAATTTTGGGAAGTCTCTGATTCGACATATACACGGCCGGACATCGCTTTTCTGATCCAACCAGTTGAGCCAATACATGCATGCACCCAGGGAGATACACTGGTTTGCCCTCAAAAGATTGCTCAGGTATATTAAAGGGACCATCAGTCATGGTTTACATTTTCAACCTAGTCAGGCCCTAGTGATTACAGGGTTTAGTGATGCAGATTGGGCATGCAATGTCATAGACAGAAAGTCAATTGCTGGTTATTGTGTGTATCTAGGGGGCTCACTAGTATCTTGGAGCTCCAAGAAACAGCAGGTTGTTGCCAGGTCAAGTACAGAATCTGAATATCGAGCTTTAGCAAGTGTGGCTGCTGAAATCAAGTGGTTAACATCTCTTCTGTCAGAATTACATATCACACCTGCTGCAAGACCAACTACCTGGTGTGATAATCTCAGTGCAGCAGCTCTAGCCTATAATCCAGTGTTTCACTCCAGGACTAAACACATTGAAGTGGATGTTCATTTTGTCAGAGATCAAGTGCAGAAAAATCAGCTTCAAGTTGCATATGTTCCATCTTATGACCAAGTTGCAGATTGCCTTACCAAGCCTCTCTCCAACACTCAGTTTCAAATTAACAAAACCAAACTGAATGTAGTTGATGCTACCTTCAGTTTGAGGGGGGATGTTAAAGCCAAATAATGACAAGTGTCTAACTCCTATGGTGCCAAGTGTCAACCTTATCTAGGATTAGATTCTCTACTAGATTTACTAGTACTATTTTCTGTTATCTATTCTTGTCTTTATTATCTGTGTGTGATGTATAAACCTGAGTACTGAAATGGTTAATGGATGAGCTTCATTTCTAGCTCTTATCTGAATGTTAAGTTTCTAACTTTATGACCTGTAATGTCGGATTCCAAGGCTTATAAACCGGGTATATACTTTATCTGTAGACAAATAGTTGCTCCTTCTTACCTCTTTCTTGCTTTATTATACTGAAGGGTGCCATTGCTCCACTTCATCGAGTAAAAATCTGCTCTACTCTTCCTCCTTTGCAGGTTTACTGCTTTGTCTGTGTTTCTTCGTGTGCTCTTTTGGACTGTTAAATTGTGATGCCTGTTCCTGTTGCATTAAATATTTCCAGTTCATTAAATGATTCTCCTGCTTGCTCTATTAAATGATTCTCTTGTTTGTTAGCACTTGACTAAGTAAAACAATTGCTTTACTCTTCATTTTTTTCCGTTTGATATGTCACCCGTTTGAAGAGACACAGTCCGTTTGAAGAGACAAGGTGGTTCTCTGATGAAGTATTTGAGGTTCAAACTCCACATGCGTCACCTCTTTTTCTCTTTGCATTTTGAAATTTGAGAAACAATTGCTCCCTCTTTGATGTAACAGTGTAAATTGTAGATGCCCTTAATGGAGATGTTTCTAAAAAAAAAACGTTTCCTGTTAAACATGATAAAAGATTGGGGCATTGAGTTAAAACGGGTCTGTTGACCAAAAAGTTGGGAAAAACGGTTTTAGCACAAAATTTGAATTTTTTTCTCCCGTTTTAGGTGTTTTTTGAACCAAACTAAAACCCTATTTGGGAAGGGTGACCCCTTAGGGGATTTGAGGCCCTTAAGATCGTGCACATTTGTGAAAGAAACGGGAGAAAATCACGGGTCAAACTTCACTAAAGGACAAAACAACCTTTTTTCCTAATTTTTTTTCCAAAAGAGCCGTATTTACTAATTATCCCTAAAAGATTTGCAGAAATTTCTGTTGGCCGCTGGTGGTTTAGCCTATGGCCGTCTCGCCGAGGAACGGAAATCATGGCACAAGACTCATCCTCAGGTTCGATGACTTTATTTTTCTCTTTATATTACAAGCGATCCTTTGTCGCTTTATGTTTACTTTTTTATTGAATTTCAGTTTTTGGGTTAAAAATTATGTTGGGTTTTATGGCTAAGCCAGAGTCACTGCCAGATGGTTCAGTTAATTTGATGGTGCGGCACTGTACAATCACTGGTAAAGCTGGTGTAAGTTTTCTATTGCATTCTCGATTTCTCATTTTTTGTTGTTATTGGATGTTTTACTCTATTAGATACAGTTCAACTGGAGGTTCCTGTATGTTTTCCTCTGTAAGCATTGTAATCGGGTTGCCTGATTTTTTGCCATTGTCATCTACCATTAGGGGTGTGGTTACTGAATTTTTAGTGTTTTTTTTTGTTCAGTTTTCCCCTTTGATGGTATTATGTTATGTCCACCCAAAAATCATTGAGGAAGATTTACTCATATTTGTATGGTCATCTTGTTTGCTTTAATCGGTTTGATCAAACTTTAAACTTTCCTTTGTTTCCTGGGGTTTTATGTAGCTTGCCTTTTGACATGGTGCATGATGTGTTTATGAGTAGCTTCGTGCTTGCACAAGTAAGATACTATGGAGATGTTTCTAAAAAAAAACGTTGCTTTTGTTCAAGATGATAAAAGATTTGTAAAAATTTCTGTTTATAACATATGGGTCTTTGCTTCCCATTTGTTTTTATGTAATCTAATGTTTTGCTTCTGCCTTTATCTTGGTTTTGCATAATGACTGAGACCCTACCCTTGTTGAAATATTGATAATAATGAAGCCCCTACCTCAAATTTCATGGATGAGTGATATCTTGTATTTTATTTTCCTTTTCCTACATGTGAAACTGGAAGATTTGTATCTACCGAACTTCTTATTACAGGCTTTTGAAGTTAAATTTTAATTTTGATTTGTTTAAGGGGCTTTGTGTTTTGTTAATGCATTCAAGACGGTTAAAGATTGTCCTAACCACATAAAAAGTGCTTTTTATCCTTCTACCAACATCTTTTACAAGGCTGCTTGATTTATCTGCTGCGACTTCTATGCATATAGGCTTCAATTTTCGCACAGTTTCTTTGATTACCATGGTGTGTGGTTAACGGAAAAACTGAGTAGTTTGCATCTCTTAAAGCTTTTTTGGTTCTAGGCGTTTAAAGTAAACTTCTGACTTGAGATTTATTTCTTTGAAGTATATGCAAGTTTGTCGTTTTTGAAGGGCTCTGTGTTGGTTTGTTTAACAGATGACGATTGTACACTGTTTATATAGGGGGGGGGGGGATAATTGTTAAAGATGTTTGGTCTATATCCCTATCTAACACTATATCCCTTTTCCAAACTTTACAGAGATCTCAAACAACAATGCATCCTTAATCTCATTTTTTTTTTATCTATTCGCAACCGACGTAGAAAGAGGTTTTTAAAACTAATGTAAAGCTAATCAGTTTGTATTAAGAAGCATGTTTGTGTATTTAATTATTTATAGGCATTACATATCATTGAAATATACTTATTAATGACGACATACAATACCAGCAGCCCAAATGGTGGAAGTGGAAGTGGAAGTATTCCTCAAGTCTATTGTATCTTTTATGTTGTGTGAAACACTACGATTGGTTGTTCATATGATGTTATTTTCAGTTTATCTAGCGTTTGTAGTTCATTACTATAATAATGCAGCATATTGTGCATCATGTTAAGCATGATGTTTTAGCTTACACGATTAATTTCACGATAATTTTACTCTTGGACATACCCAATACTTTGAACCATCTATTAAAAATGCACATTTTGTAGTGGGCATGCCGTGCTTTGCACGGCAAATAGTATCACTAGTTGTTGATAGTAGATAGTAGATAGTGTCTGTTGGATGGAATTCTATCCCTTTTGCCTACATCAATTTCTGGACTTTCTTACTTGGCCTAATGGTGTCATATATTACCATGTTTAACTCTGTATTGCGGAATTGATCCAAAGAAACCGTTTGCGTATGTATTACACGTATGTACTTGTCACACTTTTAATTGTGAGCCTGGTAGCTGGAGAAGAGGTAAGTTGCAAAACAAAAAGGATTTGAATAGTTGCATTTTGTTATAATCATTATTACGCGCATAGCTGCACCTTGTCAACCCTGTTTCAAAGATTTTGAACTAAGTGGACTATATTCTATATTTATATTCTGGAAGCTTAATGTTCTCTAGGAAATTAATCTTGAGGAGTTGATGTGCATGCACTCTGAGATGCTTTAGCATGCAAGCGTGCGAGTTGCGACCCGTACAGTTTTCTACATGTTCCATAAATGATTACTAGCCGTATTGGCACTGGCAGCACTGGTATTTAGCAAATGAAGGGACTCACAATTCTTAGGTTTTATTTTTTGATATTTGGTACTGATTAGATCCATAATAATTACATCATATGTCTTCATAATATTTGTTTGGTCCTATTGTATTGGTATACTACTACTTTTCATTTATCTTTGCTAATATAATTCATTTCTCCTCACTTACAACTTTTTCCTATTTATTGAAGTAGTCCCTTGAATTAAGCCAGTAGCCATATATGTGTGCCTTGAAGTAGTCCCTTGAATTAAGCCTTATATGAGTCTGATACTGTGTTGCTGATACTGTTAATATCACAATGTAGTGTTAGTAAAAGGTGTCACTGCAGGTGGTTTTGGCCCAGGTCATTGAAGGCTGTTGATTCAAAATGGTGAGGAAAGCTGGTGTTTCATCACAAGTATACAAGAAAAAATCAAGATCATCACATGCCTAAGAGCCATATTTTGCGTTTATATACTACTAGTTAGTTGGTTCTCGTAAATATATGTTTTTTTTATTTTTTTATTTATAGAAATGGCATGAGTAATCATTTCCTTGATTAACTTAATTATCATATATGTTGATGTTAAAGTTGTTTATCATATAGGTTAGTAATTTTTTTTCCATTGTGATTGAATGTGTTATTTGAAAAGACACTAGTTTTTGGGTGTTAATGTGATTACCTTATTGTCCAAATGATTTTTTACTTTACGGTTTGTTTCCATTTTAATCTATAAATGAATATTGGGTGTCGGTCTTGTTGTAAATCTTGCCGAGTCCATGATTTTTGTCTAATCCGACACTGCTATTGTTAATGGTAATGGTAATGATAATGATGTTGCTGATACTGTGTTAGTGTAAATGCTGCGATTAAATTCGGCTTTCAATAACTACGTCGAAAGGGTATCGTATGATAGCTCAAAATGAAGAGGAAAAAAAAACTTTGGTGAAAGAATTTTAAAGATCGGTGTTCTAAATCAAAAGTTACGGTCGTTTATAAGAAAAACGCT
Organism: Gentiana macrophylla; assembly: GCA_026214975.1. Lineage (NCBI taxonomy): Eukaryota > Viridiplantae > Streptophyta > Magnoliopsida > Gentianales > Gentianaceae > Gentiana > Gentiana macrophylla. The sequence goes on along the minus strand of CM047815.1, from coordinate 100,123,951 downwards.
TTGATTATTGCGAATATTTTTTAGGCTTTCAAATTTTACGTCGGAAGGGTATCGTTTGAAATCTCAAAATAAAGAACAAAAAAAAACATGAATTTGGTGAGATTCTTTTGATGATCGGAATTCTACGTCAAATGTATGGTTGTTAAAAATAAATAATAAATAATAAAAAAAAGCATCGATTAATCACAGCGTCATCAGTTTGTTTGGCATTACATATATATATGGTATTTGTGTCCCACGAAAATTATTTGTCCTTATTGCAATTAAAAAAAAAGTGTGTCATGTTTATTTATTTTGTATTAAAAAATTGATTTTTGGCTCATTCACCCCTTAAAATATAATTTCTTCAAATTAGGCATCTAATTTTAAGGTTGAAAGTAATTAAATTTGACTTGATTTATGATTATATAGAAATCAAAGAAAACAGCGAAATACGATCACTAAAATTAATTAACTTTATAAAATATCAATTGATTTTTTATTTTAAACATCGACTCTTGACCCGTAATCATATTTGAATTTTTCAATTCAATGTTTATACGATGTATCCCTCACATGTGTCACAAAATTCGTGGAGCTGCTCTGCCTTCGACCTCTGAAAATCTTTGTGTTTGTTTTCGACTGATGATTTATGAATGATTCTTATTTCTAACTTTTATAAATATGTATTTTAGTCTCCTTTGTTGAAAATAGACTACTTTTATAGCCATACTTCTACCTTGTTCTTACTAATAAAACTTCTAAATTGGACGACGAAGGGACGACGAAGTGGGTTGTCATCCGCCGCCTTCTCCAATGGTTACACGTTTTATTTTCCACTGACTTTGCCCACCGCTTAAAAAGAATTTCTTCAACCATAATGGAGCCTCTTCTGTGCATTTGGAGTTAATCAACCATAGAGCCTCTTTCTCTTCTTCTGTGCGTTTCTTCTACCTGTTTCTCTCTACTAATAATCCTTCTTCTTCAACCATGTTTTTGCTCTATTAATTGTTGTTCTGATGATGTTAATGATCTTGTTGCAGGTTTGCTCTGTTAATTATTGTTCTGATGATGTTAATGATCTTATTGCAGGTTTGTTACTTGGTGAATGTGTGCTGTTTTCCAGCCTCTAGATGCTTTTTTTTTTAAATTTATTAAGGTATTCCATGCTTCTTGTCTATTGTCTGCTTTGCATGTCTGTTTCTGTGTTTCTTCCATCTGGTTTTCTTTAGTGCCGTTGAAGATCTGTCTCCTTGGTGATTGCCGGATCAGGAAAACAAGTTTTCTGGTGAGTCGGCGTATTCGGATTCCGGATTGTTATTTCAACCAATTTTTGTTCATAATAATAATATTTTTTTTCATCTTTGAATCTATACTCCATTGTTATATGTACATCAAAGCTTCAAATCAGAGAGAAGATCAAAGAAAAAACGATACAAACCCCTTCTACTTACTACCAATACTATCAATCCCATCTTCAAAACCCTAACCCTATTCCCAATCCTCCTCCTTTTCATCATCGGACCACTAATTTCATCTCCCCGCCTCCGCTCCTCCGTCCAATTTCTCCAATTACCTGTTCCTTATTTCCTGTTAATCCCGATCATCAAATCCCTAACCCTAATCTTAACTTTGTGCCCCAAAGAACAATCACTACGTTACCATATTCATTTCCACATTTAGATCCTCTTCGTACACTTACGATGTAAATCAAGCCGGGCGATGAATTACGGTGGATCGAATTTGAACCGATTATAATCCGTCCTATTATCCGTATGGGAGTTCGGTGTGAGTCGAATTATGATGGGTATAATGCGAATTTAGGTGGGTATGATGATCGGGTGTTTATAATGAGAGTGGTGTATATAAATATAATGGGGAAATTGGGAAAAGGGAGTAGTGGTGATCTTGTGTTGTTTGATGATTACGGAGACCGATTAACGGTTCGGGTGGAAACGAGAAGATTGTTCGAGAAGAAGATAGTTAAGGTGTACAAGGTTGAGGAGCGAGCAAGATGTGAAGGGTAGTGTTGAAGTTTGAGTTCACTCTTAGCAGAAGGTGTTGGTCAGAGTGACATGGATGTTCTTTGCCAGGTTTGTGATATGTTCAAGATATCATTGATATGCACTTATGTGGTTCTTTTGACTTTGGGTTGATGAAAAAGTAACAATTTTTCGGGTTCTCGAATATGGTTTATTGTGCTTGATAAGCTGTATTTTCTTACATCAATTGTTTATTTGTTGTATTTATCTCGATTGGTTTAGATGGGATATCTATACTTGAACCACTACCTACCAACATGACCTTAAAAATTTATCCCCTTGAGGCTGTGACAAAATGGGAAGTAAGTTTTACTATCTTTGTGCCGTTGGATAATTTGGTTTGGCAAAATTGGCAATGACCGGAATAAATCAGATGGACAAAACATTATCTGTTGGAGGAGCATGTATATCTTATAGTATCTGGGAAGTAGGAGGTATGAATCCTTCTTTTATGTTCGATAATTTTGAAATTTCGATTATCGATTGATCACATTATTTTCAATGCAGGGTTGTTGATTCATCTCCTAATCAAATTCCGAAGCTTGCAAAGACTCGGTAGCCATTTTATTCATGTTTGATCTTACGATCGGTGTACATTGAGCAGCAAGAAAATGATGAATCCCATTAATCATATCAAATCATAAATTGTTTTTTTCTTTCATTTCTTGGAATCTATTACGTTATGGTAAAAAATGTTGGTTTTAAGTATCATAGTCATTCGCCACGAAATTTGGTATAAACAAGCAAGAAAATGGAATCAGGTAAATGTTTTGCATATTTATGATCATCATGCGATTCGCAATCAATGAATCTTTAAGACTTAGGTTGCTTAGTAGTAAGCTCATGTTTGTTATTTAGGCACAAATATAGTTGATCCCGACCCACAATTACCTACTTTTCTTGCTTTTGATAACGTGTAGTCCTGTCTTGGCGGTTGTTTAGCTCTCTTAGCTTTGTCTGCTTTGCTTTTGGTGATTTTGCTCTTATGAATATATTGAAAAATCTGCACAGTAGTTTTCTTGACCTTATCTTTTATTGAAAATATATAATGTTGTCATAGCTTTTTTTTTATCCGAGACAAGTGCATATTTACATTTAAGTGGTGAACTTGTATCTACGGCTTCTCAACATTCATTGGTTTTATCTAAAATTTGCGAGTTTGTTTGTCTTTGTTCTCTCGCGTTTCAGTTGGTTCGTGTTACATCCGGTTTGGAGATTGGCTAAGGTACTTTTCCGCTTTGGTTTATTTGCTTTCTTTTTGGTGCTTTAGTGTAGTTACGGGTGCTACCGCAAACCCTAATAGTTGGGGATCTATTGCAAACCCGTAGTTATGTGATCTCTGAGAAAATCCCGATTTCTGCTACACGAGAATACTTTGTTCGATGTCTTATTTTGTTGACAAACTTGACCACATAAGGCGAAAGATAGGTTCTGTGTAGATGTTAGAAATTGAGGCTATTAGGTATAATAAGTCAATAGGACTTGATGCCTAGATTTTGAAGATGATGGAATGATATCATTGAAATTTGCATATGTGAGATATTAGAGATTCGGTTAATGTGCGATTAATGTTTAGAAGGCTTTAGCTGGTGATTCCTGTTGCTTATCTCTATCATCATGGGATTCATTCTGGGCATAAAGTTGATTGATTTAAGATTTCTTGCTTTACCTTTGATGTGTAGTTGGAGGCACCTCATACTCCAAATATAATATAACCTACCCAATGCATATGTAATAATAGGAACTGTATACGCTTATGATGAAAATATGGCCATTATAGGTGAAGAAGATGGCAACAGCATCATGGTATTTGAAGAGATGCAGCTGGAAATTTCTCGAATTCATGAGAAGAATGAGCGCTTTACTCAATTGGTATGTCTTCAATCTTTTTGTCATAAACTACATGATGCCTCCATTAATAAAAAAGAAATTTCTGAAAGGAAAAGGAGACAGGGAAATCTGTATCATACAGTTGATGAGCTTGTTTACCCCTTTTCATTTCGGTGCAGTGTGCCCAATGGGATTCCGGGAAAACTCATCTTTACTATTGTGATGTTTAGCAAGATGGAAGCTTTACTCTCAAGGTTAGTCTTTAGTAATGACTGATGGAATCATACAATTTCTTGATGTTCGTTTATTTTCAAGCTTTGCGTCATTACGTACAATTCCTTGTTGTTCGTATTTCATATTTATTTTTGTGTTGTCTGATCTTGAATGTATAATGACAAGATTCTGACTGGCCTTGTATTGCATCATTCAGGGACTGTGTCTGACCACGACCAGGATTCACTTGCAAAGGTCATTGGGAGATCACAATATTTTGATTGTCAAGTTCATCGTGGGGTCTAGAAAAATAAGTAATTTCTGCTGGGCCTTTATTCTTTTTTTGCTTTTGGATAGAATACTTGCCAGGTACTTCACGCTTGTGCGTTTGGTGTTCGTGGTTGTTTAATGAGTATTGGATGTAGTGTGATGTTCCCTTGGAGTTTTACAGAAGTTCTTGTGTTACTACGGGTCGAAAATGCACCGAAGATGATTCAAAGATCGTGTTGATACAAATACTCAATGCCGTTTCATATTGCCATCTTCAGGGTGTGGTTCATCGAGATCTAAAACCGAGGTAATGAAACATTGAAGTGAACATAGCTATACAAAGCATTTCTATGCTGATAAATTGGCGAAGTATCACTTGTATCTATGTTCTTTATTGGTAATTTTGTCTGTCCGAGCTGATTTTATTGGTAATTTTGTTGTGGCATTTCGTATCGGTGTAAGTGACTATAGATTTTTTTTTTTATATATTTGTTTACCTGTGGTTTAGTATCTCCTGATGACTGTTTAGGAAGTAAAATGCTTTTCTTTGCCCTGTGCTTCTTATTTTGAGAACCATACCAAGCCCTTGTTTTTTTCTCTATGTGCCTATAAGCTCGAGTAACGTCTGAGCACTTAGTTCTGATTGTTTGTCTATCCAGTCATCTATAAGCATTGGTGTCATTTGTTCATGTTGATTTGATTTCTGCCATATATTTTGGCTACTAAACTCTATCTACTTTCTGTGATATATCACCAATCAGGAATTATTTCTTGTTTTTATGCAAAATAATTATATTCTTATCTGTTTTTTATTCTACTATCTAATGTTTTGCTATTTTTTATCAGATTATCAGGTCCAATACTTTGACAAGACCAAACAAAACAGATACGCATAATACAAAGATGTACATTAACAACACGTAATGAAGCCTCTCTAACAAAACACAAACAAAGACGGCCAGGTGCAAGAACACACGCCGTGCATAGCGCGGTAAAGCCCCCTAGTTCTTTACTTATGATTGCAAGTCCACAAAACTAAAGTAGTCCATCGTCCATGGTCATAAAAATAAAATTTTAATCTGTCTATGTTTTTTAAATGATATTTTCCGAAAATATAAGATAACCACTTTAATAGGGATTATGTTACTCCCTTCGTTTTTTTTATCTGTCACATTTCATAATTTAGTCGTTTTATTTATCTCATTATCAGACATTTCCGTCGATTATTTATTACTTTTTTTCCTCCTTTACCAATAAAATATTTACATCTCCAATAAAAAAAAATACATTTACAATACTAAAAACACAATAACCAACAAAATATTTACATCTCCAATAAAAAAAATACATTTCCAACACTATATTTGAGACATATAATTACTTTCTTAATCTGTGTGAATTTTCTCTTTTTGCGACATATATATAAAAACGGAGGGAGTATATCAATTCTCAAACATCTTGATCTTAAAATTCAGCTTAAGTGTCTTTAACGTCTCAAAATTTAAGTCTCACGAGGAGGGTTGACTGCAGAAATTCGACGTAGAATTGAAATTTGTCGAATTTCTTTTCATATCACATATATTTTGATATTGATTTTATATATATATATATATATATATATATATATATATATATATATATATATATATATATATATATATATATATATATATAATTATGAGTAATAGATAAAAATAAAAGGTCGATACATAAAAATGAATGGGTCAATTTTACATATATATGTGTTAATAAAAAAAATTCTCTACAATTTATACATAATATTTTTATTTTAAGGAGTCGGCCGCACACCAACCTGTAAGGTAGAGCCGCCATGCTGACAAGTGACGACGCTATTTGATGCATAATAAATTCAGTAATTACTTAAGTCTATCGTCTTCGTTTGGTCTAAAATAGTTAACTCGAGTTATTAATGCTGTTATACTTGAGTCTTATATAAACGTATGTGCATGTATACATACATCAAATAATACAAATATGAGCATCATTACAACTCCAGTAAACCGCATATATCTCCAATGCATGTATCTTGTTATTTATCGTGCATGCACCCTACTTGATAACCTTTTTTTTTAACATCTTTCAGTAAGGGAATCATTGGACATTTAAACATATATTTGTTCAATATGGACAGTGTCTTATTATATAATCAAAATGGGCAAGACCCATACCCTAATTGTCTCCACTAGAGGTTTATCCGGGCTCCTATGGTTGGAGACCCGGGTTCGATCCCCCTCTCCGTAGTTTAGGTATTTCATTTCTGGGAAATATATATATATATATATATATATATATATATATATATATATATATATAATCAAATTAAAAAAAGAAAATCAGTTCACTTGTGTTGACAACTGAAATGGACTCCAATGTTTTTTTTATTTAATACTTTTAGCATATGAATTTTTTTAAACTAAAATGAAAGCACGGGGAATGTGCAGAAAATGTTTTTTTTTGGTTTGTTTGTTTATGTGGATTATTATGATAAAGTGTGAATAACAATTGTCATTGAGAATAGAAATGAGAGAGTACACCGTATATATAGGAACCCTCAGGGTAGAATAGTAAAATAACGACAACCATAAATATAAATATATATAACTATCCTCCGTCCCCCCCTCGTTTGGACGTAGAGAGCGTAGGCCAAGCTTGGACACAAACAAATCAAAAGGTTGCGCGCGCAAGAGGCTTGGTCAAAGCATCGGCAATTTGGTCTCCACTTGTGCACACGAGACACCCAAACAATACCTTTTTCCACATAATCCCGAATGAAATGATAGTCAATGGCAACATGCTTCATCTTGGAATGAAACATCGGATTCGCACTCAAGCGCCAAAGACCTAGATTATCACAAAAATAACCGGAGTAGATGTAACCGAAAAACCAAGATCGCTCGAAGAGATCTGTAACCAAGCAAGCTCAAGAAAGCAGATTCTGAAGCGCCCGATACTCCGCTTGATTGAGGAGCGAAACGACATCTTGCTTCTTTGAATGCCAAGAAATGGCATTGCGCCCAAAAAACACCAAATAGGCGGTAGTAGAATAGTATCCATCATCCGGATTGCCACCCCAATCGAATCCGAGAAGGCATGTAAAGCCAAAGGAGTCGAAAAAAAAGCGAAGACCTCAGTAACCGTGCGGATAAATATCGAAGCACGTGCTTGGCAAGACGCCAATAATAATCCGTAGGAGCGTGCATAAATTGAGCCAACTTGTTAACAAACAAAAGAAATGTCGGTGCGAGTAAACATTAAGTATTGCAAAGAACCAATAACCTGGCGTCACGGGGTAGGGTTAGCGAGCAGCGAATCACGTGGTACATTAGCAAAAGCATCCTTGGGCAAAGGAGTGGTAGCCGCGTTGGAATCTCCAGTGTGAACCGGGATAACAAATCATTGATGTAATTGCTGCGGGTAAGAAGCAAACCGGAGGAATTAGGCGTAACCTCAACCCCGAGAAAATAAGACAACGGACCCAAATCTTTTAAAGAAAACCGATGGGAGAGATCATCAATAACTTTGTTGAATGAGTGAGGCGAACTACCCGTGATGACAATGTCGTCAACATAAACAAGCATAATAATAATAGCGACATCGATCGTAAAACAAACATAGAGAATCCGGCGTAGAATTGACAAACCCCAAGCCCAACACAAAAGTACGGAGCTCGTGAAACCAAGCTCGGGAGCTTGTTTGAGACCATATATAGCCTTATGCAACTTGCAGATAAAACCAGGACGAAACATCCTCAAACCCGGGGTTGTTGCATGTACACATCTTCATGCAACGTACCTTGCAAAAAGCATTATTAACGTCTAAGCGGCGTAATGACCAAGCGAGAGAAACCGCAAGACTAAGCACCAATCGAATAGTAGCCGTTTTAACCACGGGACTAAACGTCTCAAAGTAATCAACACCGGACGCCGACTAAAACCTTTAGCAACAAGGCGAGCTTTGTAACGATCAATAGTACCATCCGGATTACGTTTAATCCGAAAAACCCACTTAGAACCAACTATATTCATGCCCGGTGAGGTGTAACCAAAGACCACGTACCATTGCGAATTAAGGCATCATACTCCTCGACATAGCCAATCGCCAATGCGAACATCTTGCATTACTGTCGCATGAGTGGCGGGTTCAACGGTGCGAAGACGGTTTTCAAGCTGAGCCGAAAGGTTTAGGATTTTGCGTGGTTTGAAAATCTGATTTTGGGCTCGAGTGATCATGCGATTGGGGGGTGGAGGGGGTGGCGTGGGAATGGGTGTAGCCTGTGAGGATGATGCCGTGAGAGGGGAGGCAGCTGAGGAGGAAGCCGTGGAGGCGTGGAGTGAAAAGTAGAACCAGTAGAGGAAGAGAGGAGGCTGGGGTGGTAGGCTCGGCCAGGGGGTGGGAGACTATGGGAGTGGGTACAGGAGCAGAAGGTATATCATGGAGGAGTTCTGGAGGGAGAAGGGAGGATATAGGTGGTAAAGATGCATCAATGGCACGAGTGGCAAAAGGAAAATCCGTTTCAACAAACCGAACATCCCGGGAAATATAGAGTTTTTCCTCGACAAGGTCATAGCACAAATACGCACTTTGCGTTAAAGCGTAACCAAGAAAGACACAGGGAAGGGAATTAGAGTCAAGCTTGTGATCTGTATAAGGACGAATCCAAGGATAGCATTTGCAGCCAAAAACCCGAAGTTTGTGATAATTTGGCTCAACAGAGTGTAGTTTCTCGTATGGTGATAACATACCTAAGACCGGAGTGGGAAGGCGATTAATGAGATAGACCCGCGCGCTAACGGCATAGGACCAAAAATTGATAGGCATAGAAGCTTGTTTCATAAGTGTGGGTGCGAGTTTCCATAATGTGCGGATGTCGGCGCTCCGACATACCATTATGTTGTGGAGTGTGCGTGATGTGAGGTAAATTGAGCAATCCCGAGCGCGAAGGAAAGGTAACATTGCAATATATTCCGTGCCATTGTCGAGAATACAAAATTTTAATGGTGGAATCAAACATACGCGTTCGGCGTAAGCTTTGAATTTAACAAAAGTTGCAAGAGCATCGACTTTCGAACTAAAGGATAGAGCCAAGTGAAGCGAGTGAAACGATCAACAAAAATAATGTAATACTTAAATCCATCAATTGAATAAGCGGGGATGTCCAAAGATCGGAAAAATGACATGCAAAGGTCGAGTAGCAACAATAGTCGAAGTATGAAAAGGTAGCTGTGGCTTTTATTACATAAACAGAGCATCACAAGGATGCAACAAAGAGGCAGGAAACATCTAAAAATTTTTGTTACGTAAAGTTTGAAGGACTGGAGCGGCGGGATGACCACAACGGGAGTGCCAGGTGGAAAGCGAAGCTTTGGAGACCCGGGAAGCGAAGGGTGATCCATGTGTCCAGTAATAGGCACCATCTTTAGCTAGACCCCTGTGGAGGCATTTGCCAGTCGTCAAATCCCTCACCTTAAAAGAATCAGAAGAGAAATCAATGGATACAGAATTATCAAGGCAAAATTTCGATGAGATAAAAGATTTTTAGAAAAGTGAGAGAACATGTAAAACATTGGTTAGACGAAATGGACCAAGAGAAGCGAGAACCAATGCTAGAAATAGCTAAAGTAGAACCATCACCAATGATGATGCGTTCCGTGCACTGAGTAAGAGTGATGCAAGGCTAGAAGATCCAACTCATGAGTCATGTGGTGAGAAGCACCAGCGCCCAACATCCAAGTGCGGGAGAATCAACGAGTTCCAGGGCGATCGTTGTACCTACATAAGCGGATGGTGGGTGTGTGGATTGGTTGGAGCGAGGTTGTTTGGTGGGGTGCGGTGGGCGAGGAGATGGTTGTACAACGGGTAAGTAGGGCACTAGTTGCGAGTATGACGGTGGTACCACAAAGGCGACAATATCCAAGATAACCGGAGGTAGGACGATTTGGGTTGTTATATGGGTGGGAATGAGGTCTGTTTGGGGAAAAGGAGGGCTGTTGAGGGATTGCTGCGGTGGAGGAGGGACGGTTGGCGAGGAGGATAAGCGATCGGGTCTTTGGGAAGGGGAGTTAGAGTGAGGCCGAGAGGATATAGGTTTGGACGAGGTGGTGTGTGAAAGCGAGGAACGCATGTGTCTGCAGCCGATTAGCTTTGTGTTGTATATTGTAACATAGATGCCTCGTGGTTAAGTAATCGTTCATGCAAATCGAGGCATGGTAATGGCGGATTCACGAGCACGCATAAGATTAACCAAGTCACCATAGCCGTAACCCAAACCCGTAACACAATATCAACCAAATCATCCCATCATCGCGCGTTTTCCCAAGGAAGCTAACTCATCGGCAATAGATTTAATGGTAGTAAAATACTTAGAGACCGAGCTATTACCTTAGTGGTGGTGGAATTGAGCCGAACTTGAGGTTTTGAATCACGCCCCGCTCTGTTGTCCATACGTATTACAAACTTCCGTCCAAGCCTCGCTTGGGCGTGTTCGTGTGTTGCACAAGCGATGCCGAGTCATCCATGGACCGGAAATGAGATTATGGATGAAGGAGTCTTGCTCGATCCAGTCTGGTCGCGCGAGGATTAGGTGTGCCGGTGGGAGTCGCGGCGGGTTGCGGGTTGTCACCACCGACATAGCCGAGAAGGCCATAGCCGGTGAGGCAATTGAGAATCTGCTTCTTCCAGGCGAGAAATTAGCATCCTTGAGTTTCATGGGTGCGTGAAGCTCGGCTGGTGGCGGAATAACGGCAGTGTGGTGGAGCTAGCGACCGGGCGGGTTGGTTGCTCATCTCTCAGTGGTGGCGAGAGGTGGCCGACGCCATGGAAGCGGCGGCGGCAAGGTGAAAGCAGAAACCCTTTTTTTTTTTTTTTTTTTTTTTTTTTTTTTTTTTTTTTAACGTGGAACGTAGCTACGATCTGTATTATGATAAAGTGTGAATAACAATTGTCATTGAGAATAGAAATGAGAGAAATGCAGCAGTATATATAGGAGCGCCGAGGGTAGAATAGTAAAATAACGACAACCATAAATATAAATATATATAACTATCCAATATGGATACTTTATTAAAGAATAAATGTCACATTCTCTAATGTGAAACTCATGAGTCATAACCAAGATGGTTCGGATGTTGATCCCTCCGATATACTTTACTGGTCAAATTTAAAAGAACATACAAAATCCGGAATTCGTCTCGGATCGTGTCTGTAGAGTCTCTTATTCAAAAATAAGAACTGGCCAGAACATTTTCAAAATGACGGCTCAGAGGGATATCGAACCGGTGAGCTCGCCTTAGAGGAGAAAAAGAAAGTAATTTTTACAATAGAGATAATAAATCATTTACAAAAGTTTTTTTTATTTTATTTTTTCACTTGGACGAAAGCTTCTTTAATCTACAAAGACGGGATCGAACCCGGATCATCTCGTTTGAAAACCCGAATAGATCCTAGTGACAACCACTAGGGTATGGGACCTTACCCCTTTACAAAAGTTCACGTGGGCAGAAATGATGTTATTTTTTGTTTTATTTGGCTTTTTCACGCTTTGTGTGGTGCGAGGGGAATTGGAAATAACTAGACTTTGGGGTGTGTGCCAAAGAGTGTGGGCTGTATGGCTGATGACAGCAATGGTGGAATTTTCTTTTTATTTTTTGTTTTTTCAGAAGGATGAAAATTATGGACCAATATTTCTAGTTTTACTTGAATGGAATTAAAACACTCCATTGCTATATCAAATACACCAACGGAAGAATAATTCTAAAGTATGAAATCTAAAAACATTAAGTAACTGAATGATCGATCCCGAGTCATTGGAGGCATGATTTAATACTTTTCGTATACAAAAGCTGGATACCTAGTAAAGGGCTTATCGATATACCTAGAGTGGTGAGAGCGGGTAGATGTTTTAAGGTAGGGTAGGGAAAAGAAAAGATATGAAAATATCAGAACCCAAGTAAAAGTCTCAAACTTCAATAATGTTTGTACATAATAGTAGAGTAGTATATATCAGAACCAAAGTAAAAAAAAAGCTTCAATCGATCTTTAATGTTTCCAATGTCAAAGGCTAGACACCACCACATACTACAAATTAAGATGATATAATCATAGTAGCAAGAAACGCCGCCGCGCATGCTACACAGCAGCAAGGTAGCAGGGGATAAGAAGAAGAAGAAGGGCTCCAGCAATCAAGAACATATGGTCATCTTCAATGACTTGTTGTCGTGTCTATCGGTATGAATCGGGACGTTTTGGTTTGCTTTGAACAACTGCTTCAATCTTCTCCAGCACAGCTGGTGTCAGCAATGGTATCACTTCTATTGCCTTCATGTTCTCTTTTATCTGTATACCAAAACAAACAACCACGGTTTGTTTATCCTCTTTTCCAATACACAAAAATACCCGCTTTAGGTAATAATCCCATAAAGAAATGACCTAAGAGCACTTTCATAATCTTTATGGCCCACAGAGATGCTGTATTTTGTGCGTTACAGATTACATATTTCACAAATCATAGTAAACATTCTGTTGAAGGTGTTTTTTTCTTATGGATCTGACTGGTTTGGATATTCATTTTTACAGATTTACCTTGTTTTACGGTGTTCACTGCAATTGCTCTTAAAACCAAAGCAAAGCAAAGTAAGGATATGAACAATTGCATACCTGAGATTCTTTCGTGGCACCGGTAATAACTGATGAGACATGAGGATTTGAAGCACACCATGCAACTGCAAGCTGAGGTAAGGTAACACCAAGCTCCTTCGCGATAGGCTTTAGTCCATCAACTTTCTTCAATGTATCTTCAACCAACGATCTTGCCGCCAGATTCTGCAATACATACCCAAAAAAAAATAAAAATTGCAGAATCAAATATGTAAAGTAGGTCCGAATAGTCATCATGGGTCCATTTTAATTCCGATAAAAAGAAAATACATAGATTGGTTAAATGTGCTGTAAACTGGACATCAAGAACTAGGTTATGCCATAAGCTTTTACAAAATTTGTCTCCAACATCAAGTGTCAACATAGACAATCACACGCAGACATACCAGGTTGGAAACAAACTAAGATTTACAAGTTGATGATTATTTGACGATACTATATTCCGGTTTGCATATATGTTTGGAAGCAAAGGAAAGATAACAATTTGAATTCGAAGCTTTATATATGTACCTTGTAATTGTCCAATGCAAAACGACTGTCAGCAGGAGGTGGAGAAGCCAGGCTGTATTTTCCAGCAAGAACACCAGATGCAAGAGGACTCCATGTTGTGAGGCCGATACCATAGTTATCATACAAAGGTGCATACTCAACTTCAACCTGAATCGAAATACGATTAACTTCTCAAAAAATCAGCTCAGAATCAGCTGGCATTCAAGAAATGCTTTTTCATGTAAAGCTGTCTCATAATTTTAGGCCATATTTCAAAAAGACGATTCTATTAGAGATATTTGTTCCCTTTATGAGCATAGAATACTAAATTCAACAGCCACTTATTCATAACATAAGTTCCTTGGTGCACTCTTTCTCCAACCAAAAACTCTGACAAACTTTTTAACAAACATCATTTACAGCCACCACGGCCTCTCATTGATCATCAACTATAGATTACGTTTGTGGAAAAGTTGTGACCCAAATCAAAACATGCAACAGAGAGCAAAAGAGCCAAAGACAATAAACATATATTACATGCCGGTTGATATAGTACCAGAAAATCGCTCATTCTGGCCATTATCAAGTCCGAAACTCAATCTGTAACTAATTTTAGAGATGAGAATAGCTTACAATCAATCACAACATTTATTAAACTCTTGAATTACAAGGCTTCAGCCAGAAAAGAAAAAAAACAGCAACAGAAAGAATCAAATCGAGTTATCTCCTGCTTTACTTCCTTTATTGACAACACAAGACCAGGAAAATAAAACGAATCAAACAAATCGATTTGAATCTATAAGTGAAAGAGTGTCAAATGTCCAGAAAATACAAAAGAAACTATTTTTACAAACATAAAGCTAAACAACCAGATCAAACAAATCAAACATTAGTCATAGGTTTAACAAGATCTAATCCTACTCATTCACAAAGACCATAAAAATCACATCTTTTTCAAAACACTTTTCCTACTTAAGAGCAAAGTACACTGAATAAATGTGCTTAAACTTTACCAACCATATTAAATTTGGTGAAAATAGTAGTACCTTGTGCCTAGCGAGAAGATTGTACTCAGGCTGTTCGACAATAGGTCCCACAAGATCCAACCTTAGAGCAACAGACCAAGCTTCAGTAATCTGCTGAGCTGACCACTCACTAGTCCCCCAATAATAAGCCCAACCTTGATCAATCACATAATTCATCGCCCTCACAGTCTCTTCAATAGGTGTACTAACATCAGGCCTATGACAATAAATAACATCAACATAATCCATATCCAATCTCTTCAAACTAGCTCTAGTCCCTTCAATTATATGTTTCCTCGACAGCCCTTTATCATTTGGTCCTGGTCCACCCCAGAAAATCTTAGTAGAGATCACCACATCGCTACGCTTCCAACCCAGTTCCCGAATCGCTTGACCCATGATTTCCTCTGCACGGCCATTGGCGTAGACCTCGGCGTTGTCGAAGAAGTTGACGCCTTGATCACGGCAGCATTGGAGGAGGGATTTAGCTTCTTTGACGTCTAATTGATTGCCGAAAGTAACCCATGCTCCATAGGAGAGTTGAGAGACTTTTAGGCCTGATCGACCTAAGTTCTTGTACTGCATCTTTTTTTTTGCTACAATTCCAAAGAAGGGGAAAGTGTTTGGAGTTGTATTGAGTGAGTGAGTGAGTGAGTGAGTGCAGGGAGTCGGATCCTCTGCCGTAGGGTATTCACGGCAGGGCCTGCTGTGACGTCAAAACGGCTCGTTTTGGGTCTAGATTAAAATTAGGGCAAGGACGGATACACTTGGACGGCGTCGTGTGGCGTCATTTTGCTTCAAGCCGTTTTTTGTCACGGCAGACACAGGGAGGGATTCACGGCAGAGGATCCCAATCCGTGAGTGCAGAGAAATAAGAATAAATGGGGAAGGCAGCTGTTGTACTTTTTAATGGTGGTCACTAGTCAACAAACTTTTACTTTGACATATTTGCCCTTCATAAAATTATATACTCCCTCCGTTTCAAACTGTTGCAAAAAACACGTTTATTAAATATGTGATTTAATGTTATGACTTTAATGATGTAATAATTAAAAAATCTCTAAAATATAATTAATGTAGTATTCTCTTTTAACTTCTTATCTAGTAGTATTAAATAAAGATAAAGTAGATTAATAAGCAGCAATAAATATTATTTTCTCAATTATTTTGAAACAACATTTTTCTAACAACTACCTCAGTTATTTTAAAACGGATAATCATGTAACATATTGCACGAATTAAAATGCGAATGTCTTATTCATGAATGCCGTCATAGGTGACGAAATCAAATTTCCCACAGGCATCGTATGCGATCGAACGTAGGACTGAGTACTTGCAGAGGCCCCTCCACAAAAAAAAAAAAAAAAAAAAAAAAAAAAGGTACTTGCAGAGTCAAAGATTTGGAGTCCCGTAGGCCGTAGCGTTTACGGAAGAAATTTTATCACATACCACAAAAGCTAGGTGTACTACCTTGGTACTACTCCATCGTATATGGTAGTGAAGGAAAGACTTGATTTTTTGAGAAGTAGGCACCTGTCCCCGCCTCATATTTTCATTGCACAAATGATAGATTGGGATTTAAAAGAATAATAAAAACCGATTTTGCGTTGTATCTTTTTTTTTCAAAAAGAGTTTTGTCTTCGAAGTATTGAATAAAACAGATTGTTTTTAAAAAATATAAAATAAAATAAAGTCTAAAATGCAGGTTAATTGTGAAGTTTACTTTCCTTATTACAACGAATCATCGGATCATCACCACGTGTATAAACAGAAAAACTATAGTTTGTCTTTTTTTATACACGTGATACGATCGCCCAAATCAGCTTAATAAAGAGTTCACGCATCAAAATTTTCCTTAAGATGCAATCTCATCTTGTTGTCAAGATTAAACACACGCCAACAAGTTATCAGCCAAATGGTTAACACTCATCATAACCCGAGAATAACCAAAGTTTGAGACCCACTTAAGACGAAAAATGACGTGTTCGTGTCTGTCATTTTCCGTCATAAAAAATTAAAATTAAACACACTAATTGATATTCTCTAGAAACCATACAGTTAGTAATAATTTACTATTGTTCTGCCCGATGTCTCTGTTTTATTTTTATTTTTTTGAAATTGATGTCTCTGTTTTGCAAAAGCCCATTTGTATAAATTATTCATACTGCAGGGTAGTACTTTGGAAGCTATTACAAGTTGGCACATAGTTTAATGAATGAAACTTACATCCAAACTTAGCCCCCCTGAAAACATAAAAAAAAACACGAGACACGCCAAAAGTATAGCAAGGCATCGCAACGGCCTTTTCCTACACCCTTGCGATGCTTTGAGATGAACTGTTACGCTCAATGTGGCATTTTGTTACGACACTTCATTGTGACAACATCGTTTTTCTTAGCAAGAAAATGGATAGGATGGGACTTGGGAGTGTCGTAAAGCATAACAAAGATTAACAAAACATAATAAAACAACACGAGGCATATGCCAGAGTAAAGTGATGCATCACAGCGGTCTTTGTTATATTTCAAAACTTAGAACTTCTAAGGTGGTACATCCGTACGATATGGAATCATGGATATACTTACTTGAACTACAAAACGCCCTTGTTTTCTAGTTCAATAAAAGCATATCCACACACTGTATGGATACACTACCTAAAAATTTCCTGTAAA
Organism: Gentiana macrophylla; assembly: GCA_026214975.1. NCBI lineage: Eukaryota > Viridiplantae > Streptophyta > Magnoliopsida > Gentianales > Gentianaceae > Gentiana > Gentiana macrophylla. Next base: position 100,106,758 of record CM047815.1, on the reverse strand, counting down.
AAAAACTACTAGCATTATCAAATGCAGAAAGATTAATTAGCAACATGAAAAGTATAAGCAGCTTCTGAGAAATGAGATTTAACCAAAGCAAGAGCCTTTGAACGGTGAGAGATCTTGTTCTTTTCTTCCTTTGGCATTTCAGCATAACTGGCAGCCACAAAATAAACCCAGTTTAGCATAGGACAATTTAATTGATGATTACTAGAGAAAACAAAAATGTAATTAAAGTAGGAGAATTAGCTTTTATTACGTTAAATCAAAACCGTCGGGTTGAAAGATCGGATCCCATCCAAAATCATTTGGTCCTCTTGCTTGTACAATTTTTCCCTGAAAATGTTAAAAAAAAATTAAAAAAAAAAATAAAAAAAATAAGGGTTAGCTCTTAATGAAAATTAGACAGTAAACATGATCCATGCAAGTTTTCACTTTCTTGAATCTTTATTTATCAAGAATTACCATGGTTTTCCCCAGGAAAGTAATTGGCTCCAAATTTGGTCCTAGAGCAAGAGAGAATATACAAAGTGCATATGCTGTTTTATCCTCATATGCACTCAACATATTGTTCAAACCTGGAGAAAAAAGAAACAAGCTGTAAAAGTTAATGGATATATAATATGTACCGAAAAAATGATAACGACCAATTACCTTCATGTCCAATCTTCTGCAAAAACCACTTTCTGGTTGTCATGGTTTACGATTGCACCCATAAAAGAAACAGTGAATTAGACATAGAACGAAGAAAGAAAAAACAAAACAATGTTAGTGTAGTAGTATGGTTTGTATGGAGATAATGCTTCTTGAACTTAATTTCCAGGTACTCACGGCCATTTGATCAAATACCATGTTATATTACCATACCTCCCAACTACTTCAGTTGTTGAGGAAGTGCGTAATTTTTAGATATTTATTTTTAGACTTTAAGAACTCCAATTGCACATCTTATACTATATTGCAAAGTTCTGTAACTTCAGTACATACTATAAAGAGTACTGAGAATTTTTGCGGTCTCATCTAACAGCACATGTTCAACGTTGAATCATAAAAGGGTATCAGTCATAATGAAAAAAACAGAAAGATACTTCACCTCAAACCAAGAAAACAATTGAAGCTGACAAACTTACATGTAAGGACCTGCAAATAATTTTAAATGATCAGTAAGAATAATGATATAATCAAGTGTGAAGGAACACAAAAACCTCTACGACATTAAATTTACCAGGTAGACCCTTAAGGGCATTGAAGCAAAGGCAAGTATCCTCCACCAATACTGGTCCATTCACCTTCAAGAATATATCAATCAATCAAAATTCTATAATTCGAACATCAAAACGACAAATTGCCCACATGCAAAACACGTTATCTGTCCATGAAATAGCAAGCCCATTAAGAAAAGTTCTTTCATAATCCAGGGTAACTATACATCATATGGTCCTGTGATAACCACATTATGAAAAACTCTGATACTAAAGCATCAAGTAAAGTCAAGGTATTAAGGACAAATGCATGTTGTGTGGTAGTTGAATAGCATCCACTCAAAGTTCCAGCCACTTCTTCCTTAAGTCACCCTAAGCTTTGAAATGAAGTGTAGCAGAGGCACTAAAAACTTCCCAATTTCAACGAATTCCAACTTGTTCACACTCTGTGAGACTCAGTTTAATCCTTTATCACTAATGAGAATACCTAGAGGTAGTAATAGATAAAAGACATGAACCTTAAGCATTTTCTTCTTTCTATGGTTGCGGTACAATACCCGACCCGTGTTGTCCTGAGTTAGTGTGGCTTGGCTTTAGACTCTATCACTAAAGCGTATACATAGAGGTACTAAGACATGAACAAAGTGATCTTTAGACTCTCCCTTTTTCTATCATATTACAACATAGGATAAACTGAGAACAAATTACTGATTCCTTCCCGATTTTTATCCAAATTTAGTGGTGTATCAGTCCTTTCGAGATCGAATCAAGATGTCTACATTCTACATTTACAGGAAGGTTGGCTCAAAGCCTTTCAATCTGTTAATCTATAGCAAAAACAGTAGTTTACTATGTGATTCAACACCAACTTAGACGTAATGATGTAAATTCTCGTGTGAATCAATATGCAAGTCAACGTGCTAAACACACACTTTCAAAACTATGTGCAAACTCAAGGTGAAGACTTGAAATGGAACTAAGGTAGTACAATACAATATCTAATAGAAACTAGTTTCAACAATACCATCATATTATAGTAAGAACATTGAAAATGCACCAAGTTTGGTTGAACATTGGGTTGGGCTATACGAGTTGTACCTCTTTAGCAGCAAGTCTGGCCTTCTCTTTTGATATATCCTCAGGCTCACCTTGTAGCTCCGGTACTGCAAATATGAAAATTAAAAATCATAGAAATAGAATTTTCCTAAAAATTTAGAAAAAGATCTAACAATTAAAATATGCAGTAATAATAGATGATCAGTGATGTGCACGCACAATCAAGTTTGAGAGACTGAAAAGGAATGGAGTTCCCGAGAATCGCTCGAACTTCCTCCAGCTTCTTGGCGTTTCCGGTGACAAAAGTCACCGGCCGCGACAATACTAATCCTTTCGCCGCCGCTGCCGCCATTTTTTCCTGTTTTCCCGGGGAGTTTATAGTGGGTAAAACGGCGACAACCCAACTGGTTAGCAACTAGATAACTTTTTTGGGATACTGAGACCTATCTAAATTAAGCCTTTAATTATTTAAATATTCCTCAAAAAAATTATTGATAATATTTTATGACGTCTTCTATCGGAACTATATTCTTGTTTTTGACACCACACCTACCGTCGACATCCTTTTAATTATAGTTTTTTGCTAAAAAGGACATTTTAATTCATAAATCCGGTTCCAAGTACTAGATATTAATCAGGACAAAACATATTATTTCTTCCCAAAATACCCTTCAAAGCCTAATCCCTAATTCATTCATTCAGCCGCTTCTTCAAAGCGTAATCCCCAAGTCCGGCGAGTCCGCTGCAAAATGCCCCTCTTTCCTCATCATCTCTCTTGTTCTTGAACGCTGATGAATTGCCGGAGATTGGTTATTTCTGAGGTTGTCCGAATTCATGGGTAGAGGATGAGGACGTCGGATGGGAGGAAGCTTTGACCATGGCAATAAGGTTGGAAAGGTAAGAAACAGTCAGGCGGGCGGCGGCAGTCGTAGGCGGCGGCGGGTGTAGTAGAGCGGCGGTGGTATGGTAGCGGAGTGGGCGTAGCGGCAGGCGGTAGAGAGGCGGCGGCTATGGTTGAAAGCGGTGTAGAGGGTCGCGCCATCTTCTACGGTATGCCGCCGGTCAGGCCGTGTGCACCGACGGGCGAGTTAACGATTGAAGAAGAAGACGATTGAAGATTTGGGATTGAAGATTTGGGATTCATTACACCAAACGATTGAAGAAGAATACGATTGAAGATTTGGGATTGAAGGAGTTAACGATTGAAGATTTGGGATTTGGGATTTGGGATTCACCGAAGCGGTAAATGTTACTCTGTCTTTGTATCGATCAATGCTACTCTTGTATGATGTGGATGAATGTTCTTGCTTGTTTAATGACGATCGTGTGCAAAGGTTACTTGATATTTCGCGTGAATTCATGAATGTTTTGCATCTGGATGAACGTTACTTTGCCGATTCATTAATGTTACTTGATGATTCATGAACGTTCTTGCATCTGGATGAATATTATCGCTGTAGATATTCTTGATGATTCGCGAAGATATTCTTGATCTGGATGAGTTCTTCGATGATTCATGAATATTCTTGCATCTGGATGAATATTCTTTGTGAATATTCTTGATGATTCACCGAATGTTGTTGCATTGGATGAATATTCATTGTGAATGGGTATTTTTGTCAAAAGATTTGTTTTGTCTTTATAATCTTTGAAAATGAAAAATGTCGCCAGGCCGATTCTCATTAATTCTTGTATTATGGCCCCTCCTCCCTTTTAATTACTCTTGTCACCACATTAATATATATATATATATATTTTTTTTTTTTATTTTTTTTTTACTAGTTCACTCCATAAAACACATGACATAACTGCTTCTTACACCACAATTTTTGAAAAAAAACTAACAAGTCCATGACTTTACAAATCTAATAAATAAACCCATCAACACACCCAACACCACCAGCAGCCATTACCACCACCCATCTCCACCATCGCCCCAGCCCACCCCCAGCTGTAAAACGCCACCCCACTCCTCAAATCTGGAAAAACAATCTCCACCACCATCTCCTTCCCTTTCCCTTCCCCCCCCCTCCCCCCCCCCTTCCCCTTCCCCTTCCCCTTCCCCTTCCTTCTGTAAAGGACACCTCTCTTTCTCTGTCAAACTTTAAGAAGAAAAAAATCTAAACATGAATCTCGATTCAGTTCAGCTGCCATGATTCCCGGTGATGTCCGGCCGCCTGAATCAACAATGAAAACGCGTCTCCTCGCCAGCAATTGGAGCCTAGAAGCCACGATGATTTTCCGGTGGGAGAGGGGATTGGAGCCACGGTTTTACAATAGGGTATGAGGGGTTTTTCTTTTCAAACGAAGAGGATTTACTGCGGCGGCAGGGGCCACTGTGGAGCTGGCTGCGATTTGGGGGTTGGAGAATGATTTCCGGCGACCTGCTGCATTTCCCGGCGACCTGCTGCATTTCCCGGCGAACTGGGGATGGGGCGGCTGGTTGGATGAGAAATTAGGGTTTTTTTTTAAAAGATGAGATTGGGAAAATTTTGTATTAAAAAAAAATTAAGGACTAAAGTGTAATAAGTTGTTGTTTTATTATTTTGTGGTGACAAAATAGTAATTTGGTGATGTGTTGGAGTAAATGAAAAATAATAAAAAAAAAGATGCCGATAGTTAATTCGTGGTGTCGATAGAAGCCGTCTATTTCATATTCTTACCGTATTACGTAAACGCTATTGTCAATACATTGCTCACTAAGTCACTATCATAAATTTCTGTAAGACTTAGAACACTTGCAGTACATACTATAAATCATTTAAAAACTCTATTATAGAGATTTCAACAGGAAAAATAACACTGTAGTAGATACTTTATTTTTTACTGTAAACTATAGATTCTGTAAAAAATTTTTTACATCTATCGCATTGATTCAGATTCTGTAAATTTGTCTTTATATCTTTCGTGTTATGTAAAATAAAGAGTCTGATGCATTTTATCTTAAATAAAGATTCTGTAAACTAGAAAACGCGTCTTTAAAACTGTATAATAGGGTATTCGTTAAGTATCTGATCGAGTGCTCTAATAACATCAAAATTAGTGACGTTCTTTTCTATTTGTGGTGCTTAACCTATGTTGCACAGACACGGATACGGATACGTCACACGACACGACACAAACACGACGATACGGCTAATTCTGAAATTTAAGGACACGACACGCCGTCGATACGTTATATATATACATGTGTGTGTGTGTGTCAGTGGCGGACCCAGAAAAAATTCTTAGTATGATCACCAGAATAAATACAAAGATCAAGAGGGGATATCAGTAGTGTTTTTATATTTTTTTTACTAACAAAAATACATCATTTTATGTATATATATATGTTATATGATGTAAATAAGATTCAATTTATCAAAAAATCGTAAAAATCTAAAAAAAAACTAGAGAAAATAATGTAAGAAATACGTAAACTCTATTAATATCTAAAATACATATTCGACATTTATACGATGTCGAAAGACATTGTGATTGACCCTTCACAATACTACAAATTGTAAAAATGATTGTTTATCAACAAGAAATGTATAAACATAATACGACGTATTATTTATTAAATTATTATAGAAATAGAAATCGTGTATTTTAACGTTTCCATTGAATAAAACTTAAATAAAGAGAAAAAAACAAATTTTAAAAAATTGGGTTCAGGAGCGTCGGTGCCGTGTCGGGGTGTGTCGACAGCGTGTCGGATATTAAAATTTTAAATAATATTATTTTAATCAGTCAACACGTGTCGTGTCAGACATAGCACACGGCGCCCAGATTGAAGTGTCGGTGCATCATAGCGCTTAACTTAATCGTTGGGTTCAAAGCAAAATCCCACATATTTATATGACGACTTATAATAGCATTCCACTTTTTCTATCTCGAACACCACAACAATATAAAAAATAGGTTGTTACCCAAAACTCTTTGAAGTTTATCAACCTTCAATAATATAAAGAACGGGAACGAAACAAAATAAGGCGTTTCTAGCTCTAGTTTCGGATGAGCACTCAGAGTTGGGAGAAAGATTAACAATAAAGTCGATAAGAGGTTGTCCGAACATGTTGAAGAATGAGACTAAAAAAGAAAAACATGTGTTTGGTTATGAGCAAGGATAATAACGAGAATCAAGTATATTATCGAGGGAGGATGTAACTTATAAGAATGTATGCATAAGCCCGGTTGGTTAGCTAACGTCTTAGTCGATCGGCTAAAAAACAAGGCTGATAAATATTAATGGCGGAAGTCAATATTATCGTTCTGACATGTGGACATATCATATCGGTATGAAATCGATCATGATCAACAACTCTCCTTCTTTGCCCAAAAGGAGTCTTGAAAAATGATGATCTTTGACCTAAAAAAAAGGTAAATTGTTAATATTTCATTTTCAATGGGAAATACTTGTGTAGTGTAGCGATTTTGAGCTGATGTGGCGGGTGAAACGATCAAAACCATACTGTTTAAATGCATAATAAAATCGTGTGGTGTGTAATGTATCACGGCGTGTATCCGCACGTAGGTACACTACACAAAAACTTCTCATTTTCAATTAACCTATTTCAAAGGTGGACATGAAAACTACTAATCATAAGACGTAACGGGTATTCACGGTTTCCTAAATAGTTAAAAGTAAACATGAAACGTGGATTTAATTTATTTTAATGATATTTTTTATTACAATTGAAGATAGAACAATACAACTATTTTCATTTTTTCCAAAAAAAAATCTATTTTCCTCAACAAAAAAAAAAAAAAAAAAAAAATATATATATATATATATATATATATATATATATATATATATATAACTATTACAACCACACATTAGTGTACTAATACACCACATAATGCGGGTATAACTTTTCTAAATAGGAAAATTACGTTGGAAGACTAACTTGACTCCATAGGGATTTGGGGACCTCAACTCTAGCTGCTTGAGCTAGATCTCATCGGCTTATTCAATGAACTTACAATATTTTTTTTTTTTTTTTTTTTTTGAAGAACTTATAACATTGTAACATACACTTATTTATACTACACACATATATATATTTTTTTAAGGAATTTTTTTTTTATCAAACTAAATCCACAATAACGGCAGAAATTACACAATAAGGATAATTTAATTAAGGTGAGATACTCTTTTGACTTAGTTTTCCTACCATTAGTGCAATATGGCGCTGGATATTTTAGGATTATTATATGTATTGAAATAGAAGGTACGTATATTGCGTCAAACATGAAGATATATATATATCTCATTTTATTTGTCCATATTTTTTTTTTTGGTTTGTCCTAAAATAAGTATCTATTTTGTACATTTATTAACAAATTTCTTCAAATGTCCTTGGCTCATTACAATATTTACAATAAAACAATGTGTACCATTAAATATTCCAACAACTATTTAAAAACATAAATGTAAAAATAAAAAAAAAATCTTAATCTTTGAGAAAATTCAAACAGGACAAATAAAATGGGACGGATATATATATATATATATATATATATATATATATATATATAATGTCAGCTTTCTGAAAACAGGGGTATTAAAATGTTTGAAGCGAATCTTAGATCACGTGAGATAGCCTTAAAATCTGGGAAGTGTTAAGGGAAAGCTATTTGTCCACCTAAATCATTAAGTTGGGTTTTTCTCCATCCTTTTCCTTCTTTTTATGGTGTTTTATTAGAATATATACATACATATATATATGGAGAGACTTTTGTAGTCTGCAGTTGTAAGAAGGTTGTATCAAGTAAGATACATAAGGCTCTCTCATTTTTACTCTCTTTCACATAATACACTTTTATCGTGTGTGAGAGGTTAGAAATGAATGGTTGTAATGTATCTTGGCAGCACACAACTCGCTTAATCTTGATTGTATTATAAAATTTGTCATATATATGGTATGGTATGGATTAATTATTTACATTAGGTCCTACTATTTGGACTTCTTTTGTCACGGGATTTATTGACTAGAGTTTTGTGACTATAATCAATACATGTGGGGTGTCCTCCTAATATTATATATTCAAATTATATGATTGCAAACATTGATTCAATAGGTGTATACCATACATGCACACTAGAGTTAACATAATTGAACATTTTTTGTTTTTTGTTTTTTTTACAATAATGTGTATAATGATTGTATCACTACGTTTCAATTAGTTATTCCTATTAAGTATACAATGTATGTAATGTTGGAGAACTTGAGCTCAACATTATTAGCAGAGACATAATAGATTCGATAACTACTTAGACGTCATACTTCATTATCGGTCTAAAACTAAACTCGAGTTTCCAAATTCACTCATGGATAACGGATGTACCCTTGGAGCCTAGCTAGGGGACTAAGTCCACCCAATTAAAAAATATATATATTAATAAATCTATGTTGTCCATCAAATTATCTTAAATTAGCCCACAGAACATTGTAAATACACTCCGCCAGTCCATCTCATGTTGTTAGAATCACTATGTCTCATCCTTGTATCGATCGTAATAATGTTTTTTTTTTCAATGTGTGATATTACACTCTTCCTTTCCTAATAAACTAGTGTCATTGCCCGATTCTTACCAGAAGAAGATTCTAGAGGTGGTCTTCGTTGCCTCTCACAACTCTATTAGATGATTCTAGAGGTGTCCACATTGCCTCTCTCTCAACTTGTTTTTTAGTTTCATCAGCTGGTAGTCGGCTTTTATACAACATATATCACTCATAACTCATGCCATAACATTACATCATGAATGCAACAACAAGTTAGGTTCATCCTTATCGTTTGCTTAGAATTGTTGACAGAATTAAACTACCAATCATCTATCTCAAATGTTTTTCACACTTTTTCGACGTAAAATATTACGGTGTAATCAATATTTATAAGACCATTACAATGACACAATCAAAGTGACAGACAGCTATGAGCTATTATGGTGGAAAACTACTACATATGCATCACCACTGCATTAAAAACCCTAACTATCTTCCATGTTAGTTTACAGAAATCTATGCACCTACACCGACTACATTAACTTTAATTTTATACCGATATATATAGAGAGAGAGAGACAAAAAGTGGTGGGATCCTAGGTCTGTGGTCATGAGTTAGTGTGGAGATGAAAGGGGGGAGGGGGAGGGGGGTGGGTGCAGAGGGAAGGGGTAGTAATGCAGCAGATTGTAAATCTCTAGGTATTCTTTGCAGCATATTTCTATAATTAATTCATTTTTCAGTACTTTAATCAAGATTTGGGTATCTCTTCTTTCAAATTTTCACATTGTCTAAAGTCATTTCAACACAACCATAATATTAATAAAAGATTAAAAAGTTTATACGTACCTCAGAAGTTTGAAAATGCATGGTATTAAGCTTAAAGTTTTAAAATTTAGGTAAAGTTGAATGATCATCACAATTTATCGGAGATAACTTGGCTTATGAGAGGAGTATAAAGAATGTGTTCCCAAGAAAATTGTTTAGGGGGATTTTATTTGCAACATTCATAATAATATACTCGTGTATCACAATACATGTACAACATAATCGATTTTGTGAAAGTTGGTTCTGAAATCTAGCATCGACTTTTCATAGGTTCAGAAACAAAATCTGACTTTATCAAAGTTGGTTCTCACAATGCATCTACAATGGTCCGACAAAAGGTCTCATTGCCCTGCATGAGGATATGCACATCCAAAATTGTCCTCTCAGAATCTCACACATACTTGTCATCCACCGACTTGAATGACATGGCAATATTTTGGGTATTCTTTTAGGAAAATGATTTTGGCATCGATTTGGTGCACCACTCATCCACCGAATTTGTATTTGTGTGGTGCAGAATTTTTGTGTTATTTTGTTTTTCTTTTAAGTGTTAAAATATGTGGTTATAAAGTGTTGTGTGGATTTTTATGTGTACTTTTTTCTTTGCCTAAATCACTATCCATTCTTTTATCATACTCATATAGTATCTCATTATATTATGAACTTCGTTTCCACGATGGTGCAATATACGCTTATTTCATTAGTGAAATACGTCAATGCTTTCGCATGCGCATTCAGTTATGTAGACAGTCGCATTGTTTGTACAAATGTTTCATTTACCTCTCATTCCTTATTTTTGTTATAGCCGTAGTATCGTATGCGAAATAAATAAATAAACAGGAAATTAAGAACACGTTTTATTAATCTTGAAATAAAATTATTACAATACTGTAATTGAAAAAGAAAAAATAATGAAAGGATATCTCCAACTGAGGTGAGATGAAACTCTGTTTTTAAGACAAATTTGCTCTAGCTTGTATCCCAGTTTATGCAATTGTATGTAAAGGATTACTCGATTCAATTGCTCGTAAATGGCGACTTCAATTTCTGAATCACTTCGAACTCTGATGATGCCCATAAACTCTTCACTATGAATGCATAAACTATTTTATGCAATGGAATGCATGAATGCTCTTGTATTGCTTGAATACTTCTGTGTTTATTCCATCTTGTGAGGACTTGTTTATATAGAGGCTCAGATTAAAATGGAAGAGTCTCTGCAATTAATTTCATTTATTGCATAACTCCCACTACTTCCACTTTACTCCAAGTATTGATGATAACAGGTACGAAGATGAAAGGTCTCAGAAGAAGATGAAAAGTCTCAGCTGACTGAGACATTCTGTCTGCTGAAGGTGCCTTGGCCGAACGTCTCAGCAGACTTCTCACTGGCGATCTTGAGTTCGCCTCGGTGACTCTTCCTTTCTTTGAATCTTTGAGTTACGCCTCGGTGGCCCGACTCATCTTTGAATCTTTGAGTTTCGCCTCGGTGACTCATCTTTGAATGTTGAGTTCGCCTCAACCGACATGCATTTGAGTTGGTTCGATTTAAATCCGGTGACTATCTCGGTGACTTGCCATCCCGCTGACTTTGTCCAAAAAGATAATACTAGCCCTCAGGCCCACGAAGGTCCAATTCCCAATTCCCAATTCCCCAAGCCCAAGCCAACGGGCACGGCCAGGTGGCGGAGCGCGCGCGTGTTGCAATTTTAATAGAACATCGTCAGTCTAAAACCATTCTGAACTATCTCCCTTTCTCTAGGAGTTTATACCACTCATCAACTATCATCATATAAATACTTGACATTGGAACACTCAAGTTCCAATGTGGGACAAAGTTTTACACTACTTTACTTCTCATATCTCACAACAACTTAAAGCGTTAATATCTCATTCACCCGTACTCCGAATGGAATGATTTAAAATCCTATTGTCAACTACGTAGCACGTAGTTTCCAATGATTTAATAAACTCTCGATAACTTTAATAAAAGTCTATCGAACTCGCTTTTTAAAATAGTTGTCGTAAATGATTAAAAAATCGATAAAATCAATTAAATCATTTTTCCTCTATTTTCTCCAGCAGTTTTCACTAACTTGCATGTGACTCGAGACCTCTATACCGCCGTGAGAGGCCTCCGGCTCATGGATGGATTTAACATTTTTTTCACGAGGTGATTCCTTACATAACCGGTCTGCGTTCAATATTTATGTATGTACTTGATTATCAATGGATTCACTAATTTAGTGATCGGTGGTGATTTTACACTCGTGACTTAATACAATGTTCAATAGCATAAGAACTTGTTTTTGTTTGTGTGGGATGCAACAGCGTAGCGATAAGCGCCATCGTTTACAGCAATTCAGTACAAACCATGAGTATGATTTTTATTCAGATCAGTTTCAGGATTTATTTTATTGCAATTTTTATTTGCTTGCTTTTATATATGCATGATTTCATTGTTACGTAAGAGTGACTTACGTTTTAAATCATCAATTAAACATGTGTCAACTGTCAAGTGGTCGAATTCCGTTTATTTTGGATTTTCAAAGGAGTCGTTTACGATACACATGGCTTGAGTGTTTTGCAAAAAATGGAAAGGAATATAACAATTTTATTTCATTTCAATGTTTGGTTATTATTAGAAGGTAGTTAAACAAAAGTGATTTCATTTCAATTGATTGAAAAAAAATCTATTTACATTAGATTCGAAAATGAATGGAATGTAATTAATGAAATATGACAAAACACATGGGGGCGGGTTAGAGTGAGGTGGGGTTGGGCAGGGTATGTTTAGGTATGGTATGGTAAGGAAGGGTGGGTGGCGAGAAAAGAGTAAAGTAGGGTGGGTTGTGGGTACGGTAAGATGAATGCATGGATGGGGTAGAGTACGGTAAAGAAAGGAAAGTTATGGTAGAGTATAGTACGGTATCTGAGGGTGGTGAGTAATGTTAGGCTAGTAAATGGAGGGGTAGGTTAGGGTAGTAGGATAATGTAAGGTAGTGTATGTGGAGTGTGTAGGTGCGGTAAGTGATAAGTAGGGTGGGTGGTAGGTAGTGAATGGTAACGTAAGGTGTGTAAAATATGATAGGTTGGGTGTGGCTAAGCTTGCTAGGGTGCGATAGAGTGAGTGATAGAGTAAGGTTGGGTATGGTAAGATGGAGTATGACGGTAGGGGTGGGTAGGTGAGTGATAGGATAGGTTGGGGTGATTCATCCATGTTAGGTTCTATCAATTTTATAACAACCATCTCTGACGATGACAAATTATGTCACCTTATTAATCTGGGTCTTGATCGAATCTAGTGATGAACACCCAAAACCCTAATGCCTCAAGAATGAGTTGTAGGTTTTATGATTTGCAGCTGAGTCTAAGAGCTTGTCTTAGATTGCCTACGTATCGTGTAATTGTCCAGGAATCAAACCTTACTAGTTCCTGGAACATGGTATTTATAATGATAATGCGTGCCCTAACCCTAATATTAGGTCGGTCTTAGCTATTGCCATATTTACCCTTAATGGGCCTTGCCCCTTGCCCAAGTTATCATGCTGATAACGGGCCTTCGTAGCTGGTGCGGACTTTGTCCTCGACGCCGACTTAACCGACTTGCAGTAACTGACTTTGGGAACCTTATCCTACACTGCTCGAATGTCGATCGGCGTAGACTGCCTCGAGTCTCGACATGCGTACCTTGGTACTTATTCATAACGTGAGGACCAACCGATAGACGACACGTGGAGGGGTGAAATCATGTATCGTCATAAGCCCCCCAGACTTGAGAGAGGCGACTCCCGTTGTCCGAGGTCAAATCTGTCATTTTAAAATCGTCTTCGAGTTGGATCATCGTCTGGGCGGCAAAAAGCCCACCACCTATAACCCTAACTGATTGTAGCTTCGTGGCGTGACGTCATGGCGCACTAACGCTTCATCTTCCGTCAACCATAACGTCACTGCCTTGATTCTCGTGATTTGCAGGGGGTTATAACTCCCCTAATCAAGTCCTTTCAAATCATTTTCGGATTATTGCAAGCATAAAAGGGAGAGAAGGAACCGGAGCAAAGACATTTCATCCTTTTCGTTGCATACTCTCTAAATAATAAGTAAGCATCCTTTGTATCTTTACCTCTCCTTTCTGCATTTACTCATGTCTGGTAGTACTACTGAATCAGATAGGGGTAGCGAATCGCCTTCTAACAGTCAATCCTCGCCGTCTGTTCAACCAGATCATCCTCTCCGGCCACTTTCAGACGAACCCGTAGGTTCACCCCTCCTGCCCCTAGAGAGCCTAAGAAACTAGTGACTAGGATGGAAGGAAAGGGTCCTAAAGGTTGTCTTAGTGTCCTTTCATCTGATGATGTTGGTAAAATTCGGCAAAGGTTTGGCCTTCCCAGCCCCAGTTTGAAATCCGACTGCCTTCCGGCCAACAACAATATGCCGATGAGCCTCCGGATGGGTTTTGCTCAGTCTACGAAGCCCAACTTTCCAGTGGATTGAGATTTTCACTGTGTCCGGCCGTCGTGGCTGTTCTACACCATTACGAGATAAGTGTATCTCAATTAGGCCCCAATGCCGTCAGGATTCTGATGGGGTTCGTGATAGCATGTCGAGTGGCAGGGGTGTGCTTCTCGATCCCCCTCTTTCGCTATTACTATAAGATGGCAAGCATGCCGGACAAGATGTGGTACACCTTTCAGCGAAGGACGAATCGACACGAGTTTGTGTCCAAAGGGCCTTCATCACACGGGGACTGGAAGCCTCGGTTCTTCTTTCTTCACCACAGCCTAGATAACCCCTACATCGGTCAATGGAGGTCGAGGGGGAAAAGGAATGATAAATTGGATAAGGGTCCAGCCCTTTGATGGGAGTCAAATTGTAGTGTATTTCTTATATGAGATTACCTCCTTTTACCAGTTATTCATGGTTATTTTGGGCTATTATGGGTAGTATATGAACGATATTCACTTATATGCATGTTTCGAGACTAATGACGTTTTCGTCCTAAAAACTCATGTTTTATGTGCATTTAGTTACGTTTCTGTCAATGTATATTATGCCTTGGTGTTCGGGTCTTTGTTTTCAGGCTTAGATTGATGTATAAGGTCGAGAACAAGGAAGAGAGTCTTGAGAAAGAACGAGATTTGGGGCCAAGAAGGAGAAAAGAGTGAAGAATCATTGACGAAATCTGAACCAGTCACTTCAGGGGCATTTTGGTCACACTTGGAGACACTTTCAGGAAGAGTTGTCTTGATGAAAGTTGTAGAGGATTGAAAGAGCTTTCCAACGCATTTTGAATCATCTTATTTGGAACCAAAATACTGAAGATTAGGTCAAACTAGCGTTTGGCCAATCCAAACGAGCGTTTACGGAGCAAATTTTCATACAGAGAGTTGGCCTTTCAGGCAAACGAGCGTTTGCCTTGCCACAAACGCCCGTTCGCGGTTGGGATGTGGCAAAAACCTATAAAAACCCTCTTTTTCGATCCCATATGATATCTATTGAGTACTTAGACGTTTTAGGGTTTCTTAGGGACGATTTTAGGGCGATTTCCATTAGTTTAAACGTTTTTTCATTCCTTAGATCATAGATTTAATTCCTAGCAACTCTATACAACTTTCATAGCTTAGATTTTCGATTCGTGATCCAAGATTTCATCTTTTGAAGGAGATTTGCATACAATTCAAGGTTTCACCTTTTATGGTTATTATTTATTTGTCTTTCAATTATTTGATTATGTCTTTGATTATTGCTTTCATTATTATTTCGTTTTTCAATTCCATCATGTGTAGCTAATCCATTGTATGGTCGAATCGGGTGAAACGCCCTAAGGGGGATTAGACGGGAGTAGTGTAGCGCTTAATTAAACGTTTGTATGATTAATCCACGTTCTAAAACGTGTTCTTATAAAGATTATAGCTTCGAATTAGATTGACAACCTAGTTCATCGCCACACACACATCGAACTTCTAGATGTATTTTGCGGTGAGATGTGGGATAAGGGTTTTAGGATTATTGCGTAGAGACACGGCCTAGTTGTTAGATTGACAACCTAGCTAGTTGTTAGGATCGTGTGCCTATGTGAAGTTTTCATCGGTTTTCCGAGCGGCTCGAGATTTTGGTAAACCATGTTAGGTTAGTTGGCTTTCTAAAAGGGAGGTTAATTAGCCTAGCATAGGGTGTTGCTTGAGAGTTGTTGAGACCTTAACACGAATTAGGAGTTGGCACCCGTGGATATCATATAAACCGAATTGGATAGGTAGGTCGGTTAAGACACGCTCCTTGTCGAGTTTTTCTGTGGGGTAAAAGTAACCATTTGGATCGTAGTTCGGCTATGCTTTTTAATCATATAAGCAAAACCCAGAGTGTAATTGTTATTTACGCATTAGTTGTTAATCTTTCCACTATCTATTGACCTGAACCAAGTTCTTCGTCGACTTTGGTACTTCACTGTTACTCCCCGTGGATTCGACCTTGTGACCACTATACTACCGTTGACCCGATACTCTATCGGTTAAAGTTAGCGGTTAAGTATTTTGCTATCACCCCTCACGAGGCCCGTACAATGGACGGTTTTGCTTTCGAGATGGCCACCCGAGATTTGAGCCTTCTCTACGACCTGGCCTATCTGGAAGAGGCAGGGCCGATGCCTTACGGGAATCTTCACGCCCTCGACCAAGAGAATTGTAGGATATTTCTCCGTTCATTATACATGTGTTTTTTTTAGATCTGTAACTTGATATTTTCGTTGATGTTAATCTTATCTTTTCTTTCTGCAATGGGAAAGTTCTCTCTTATCACCGACCCTACTCATGTTCCCAAGTCGAAGGGTAGGGCTGCTCTAACTCTCGGGGATCAAGCGGCCCCTAACGCACAGGTTGCCGAGGAAAGGGCACCTCCCACTGCGGGAGAAGGGAGTTCTGTTCAGCCCGAGATTACTCCTGTTGGTGTCGAGTCGACGATTCCAGCTCATTCTCCTTTCTTCCCCCCACCTACCAGTGGCTTACTTGTCCACCATGGTTCGTTGCGAGATGAGGACGAAGAGGACCTGGTCGATATAACTCCACCTGTCGGGGGAGAGTCGAGGAAACAGCAGCGCCACCCCAGAAAAGGCCAACCCTTCCCGAACTGGTGAGGGATCAACAAAGACAGGCCAAGAGAGCCAACGTCGGTGAAGCCTCTTCTGAGACGGAAGTCGACATGAACCGGGTTGTTGATGAGTGTGCAGCCATGGAGACTAAAGCTCTATCTTCTGCACTCCGGAAATTGGGTCGCATGGTAAACTGCTTTCTCCTTTTCTTTCTCTTTATCGTGGCCCATCTTTTATTTTTGATGGATGATGTATCTCTTTTTTCTCAACAGACACAACACCTCAGCAAGGAAGCCGCCAAGAGGTTGACCGTGCCGGCCGAGTCGGAAGAAAGTTTAAAAAGGACAATCCAGAAGTTGATGGACGAGAGTGCCAAGAAGGGTGCCGCTGTAGCCGGTCTGGAAACCCAACTGGAGGTTCATGCAAGAGAATCGGACTCTGAAATAAAGAAGCTGAAGGCCGAGATCATATTTTTGAAGGGTGAGCTGTCTACCTCTGTTAGCGATTTGAACAAAACTCGAGGCGATCAGTGAGTCTTAGAGAAAGCCCGACCAGGCGGCGGTGGACCATAAAAAGATGCAGGAAGCGCACTATGCATTTTTAGCCGAGGTGAGGCAAGCTCGAGAAGAGAGAGATGCTCTGAAGGTCGAGCTTGATCGAGTTCCCTCACAGGTCGAGGCGGCCAGAAAAGATGTGGTCGTCGGGTTCCGCAAGTCGACTGAGCTCGATGAAGATCTGACTGTGATGATGCGTATGGCGATGATGGGTGGTTACACTCTAGCGGTGAATCATGCCTTGAATGTCTATCTAGGGTTTGATGTAGGTAAACTTGCTACGCCACAATTCTATGAGCCCGAGGCGGAGAAGCTATACGACTAGTATAGCGAGGAGTTCCAACAAGGGGAATCTCTGGCCCTGAAATATGGTCCTTCGACTTCCGCGCAAGCCGCCAATACTGCACCGACCGCTGATATCACCGAGCCGACTCCCGATGCTACTTCCTAGCTGTTGTTCTTTCGAATTTTTATTCGACCTTCTGAACTTGGTTCTTATAACTTGAATTTGATCTGTATTATTATACTTTGCTTTGTTATGGCTGGTCTTTTCGACCTGGCCTTATTGTGCTTCAAATTTGCTTCAATTTTGCAGTATTTTATTTCCTTTTCTTTTTGTTGTCCATCTTTCACGTTTCGATGTCTTTTAGCTTTTCACTTGTCGAGCCTCTAGCTTTGTTTTCTGTTTGCTTTATCGATGTCGTGTTGCCCCCAAGTGTATTATGAACCTTTGGTTCTTATTGCACTTGTGAGTCTAGTTTAATTGAGATTGACCTGTTTCACCTTAGCATTTTTTGTCTCACGGACTAGTTTTGCCATAGATTGATCGATTCTCTGGGCGTTTGGTCCGACTTTGTGAACCATCCCTCTGCCTTAGCATTTTTTGCCCATTAGGCTCGTTTTGCTTTTTAACTGGTCGATTTTTTGGGCGTTTGGTCCGACTCTGCGAACTCTCCATTTGCCTTAGCATTTTTTGCCTATTAGCCTCGTTTTGCTTTTGGCTATATCGAGGGATCCGACTTGCGGATGTTCCCTTCTCGTAGTCGACTGCATTGCCTTTGACATTTTGTATCGCATTAGACTCGTAATGTTAAGGCTGTAGACCCTAACAAACATAAAAGCATCTCGAAAAAGGACATGTTTATTAGAACATTCATGAAATTGTCAAACAGACTTATTACAAAATGTGAAAACAAGAACGAATCGACATAAAGATTAATTAAACGTAATACTTCCTCAGATTATTGGCGTGCCATGTCGAGGAACAGTGGTTCCATCTGCTCGTCTGAGTTGGTAGGATCATATGGGGTGAACCTTCAAGATCTGGTACGGACCTTCCCAATTCGGGTCTAACTTACCAGTCGCTTCTTGTCGGATTGCTTCATTTTTCCTGAGGACCAAATCTCCGACTTTGAAGTATTTGTACTTGACCCTGGAGTTATAATACTGCGAGATCTTCTGTTTATGTCTCGCCCTTCGAGCTGAAGCTATTTCTCTTCGCTCCTCAACGCTATCTTTTTCATGTCGAAGATCGGGATCGTCGGTTTCGATATTGTATACTAGAACTCGAGCGGAGGGAAAGCCGATCTCGGCTGGAATTACTGCCTCGCATCCGTAGAGCAGAGAGAAAGGCGTTTCTCCTGTCAACGAATTTGGAGTTGTCCTATACGACCATAGGATGCTCGGAAGTTACGCTGCCCAGTCTCGACCTTCAGCTTCTAGTCTCTTTTTCAACCCTAGCTTGATCTATCGATTTATGCGCTCGACGACCATTTGCTTGTGGGTGGCGACGAGGTGAAGTCTTGTGATCGATATGATATTCATTACACCATTCTCTAACTTTTCGGTCTTCTTGCCGAGTGCCATTATCCGGGATCGAGCCACAGAATTCTATACTGCAGATAAAATATCGACCCACAAGAATTTCTTGATGGTCGCCGCTGCTCAAGTCGGTCAAAGCCTTGGCCTCGACCCATTTCGTGAAGTAGTCCATTGCGACGACCACATACCTGTTTTTACCCGGAGCTCGGGGTAAGGGTCCAACGATGTCGACGCTCCATTGATCAAAAGGCCAAGCTGACGAGATGTCGTTCATTTCTTGGGCATGTTGTGTTAGGAAATCTACGCGGGAACGCAGCGGAATTTAAAATTTTATTTCCTTTTAACCAGGATCGACTTCGTTTAAGCAATAAACAAATAAGCTAAAGACGGTGATTACCTTGGTTGATCTATAAGATCGACGTTTTGACCGTCTAAGGAGAGTAGTTCTGCAAAGAGCCGCCCAAGTGTTCGGCCTCTACCGCTAGTCCACACGAACGACCGCGGAATCCCATCATGGATTCTTTATTGGAAAACTCCGGTTCTTTAGACCGGCCCTTTCCCCTCTCTCCAACTCTCTAAAAGATGCTCTCTATTTTACACAAGAACTATTAGTTCTTGGAATTGTGATCTACAAAAGAGTTTGACACCCACCTCCTTTTATAATGGATGTGGCGCCCCAAATAGAGTAGAGGAGAAGAAAACCTTTCTCCAATAAAATAAGGAAAATATAATTGATTGATTTATCTCATTTATTATAATATCTTATATCAAATAAATCTAGGATATTGTCAATATCTTATATTGAATATTTCCAAGATATTGTCAATATCTTATATTGACAATATTTATCTTTTATTATATTACCATAAATCAATTTACACATGTATATATATCACATATATATTACACAAATAAATCTATATAAATACACAAAGTGGTGCGCATGCAAATCACTAATTTGCATTTGTGCCCACACGTTGCATGTGCATTATTATATATATATATATATATATATATATATATATATATATATATATATATATATATATATATATATATATATATATTAATATCTAATATTAATATTTTGTAATACTATTAATTAAATTCACAATCAAAAGTGTATCTTATACACACACAAATTATGCATACATATGCCAATAAATTGGCATCAGGAATATTCTTTAATTAATATAATATTATTAATATCTTGTATTTAATTTATTCATAATAAATAAATACCACCATATTAATTTACCACTATAACCTTTATAGTCTCGAGATAAACTTTCCTTATTTGGTTATCATCTATAACCACATTTTAATCCGGCTAGATGTTTCTTATGTGTGTGACCCGATAGGCTTCGAATATGTTGGCCGTAGACACAAAGTGCAAATTACGAAAATGCCCTTCATGCCTAACGATCACGGGATAGCGTCTAGCAACACACCGTGACCCCAATCATCGGAAGAGTCAAATGCAATGACTACTACCTTTCATGTGAAAAGCGATTACCGTGTAACTTACAATCCTATCATTTGTAATAATATCCATACGGTCGTTAGTCGAGTGTCAAAACATCAACGACCGTATCTTATAATCTGGATATCAAGCTCTCTCGAAGTAACACATTTACTCCCACTTTGCAAAGATTCACGAGAGTAAGACATTCCTTATAAGAAGGCCATTTCGGATATTCGATCCCAATCATGGATACGCGATTCTCGGACGACCAATCATGTATACTCCGCATGCTTGATATCACACCCAATCACTACCGCATGATCGCCCCGTGGCTGGTGGAAACCTCAATAGTGTCAAAGCATGACAATCCACACCGTGATGCCATGAAGACTCGGTCCTAAGGATAATTACACAACCGCCACATAGTGTGACACTTATCGTGTGTAAGTGGGTCACCTAACGTCACGCATTCTCTAATACACGTCCACGCATACCCAAGTGTCTCTACACTTCGATAGGCGAGATCCATCCACGCCGCCTTAAGGCAGAAGACATCCAATACGTGCTAGTCTCATTTATACTATCAATGCCCTGTTTAATAGTAATCACCTAGAGACATTTAAGTATCAAACTTATTAAAGTGATTAGAGATCTCATCAACCATAATCGCCTATCATGGTTTCTCATCACGTTTAATACTAAGGGCGTTATCATATAACAATTCATAATTGGTTCTTTTAGGAGAACATATATATGACAACATAAAAGCCATTTTATATATGTATAAACATAAAGAAATAGTAGAAATGATCCGACCCGGTAGGATCCGGTCCAACCCGATTGGGTTTAGGACACTATTCCAACAATCTCTCACTTGGCCTAAAACCAATCACTAGCACACACAAGACCAAGTTGAAACACAAGAATCTCATGCAATACTACTCGCAACTAGCCCAGCCATGAGCGGATCACTATCCATGGGGACTCGGACTATCTTCATATCACGTTCCAAATGACCAAGTCAAAGGAACAGCCTCAACACACACACGAATCTCTCGGCGAGACCCTGGTCCTTGCTTCAAGCAATGAATCCACTTACTATATCGGATATATAGAAAAAGTGGAAGAACCGTACAAGGGTTAGGAATGAACCTTACAGATCCATGTATCGCTCGGCTAGCCTCTAAGGCACTACTTGTGTTTTGGCCTACTTGTAGAACTTTAAAGTGACCCATATGCTAGAACATTTCCGACTCACTGTATCACTTGATCAAAGTGATTGCAAAACCAGCATTGTAGCTCCCACTCGCCTTCATAAGACTCGGGATATAATGCCTCGTATATCTACGTTTATCTAATTCCAAGTTTCAATAAACTAAGAACTTTCCTTAACTTGTTTAAGGATATTCTCGACATTTACGATTTACTTTCATACTTGCTCATGACTATTCATGGACTATGAACATCCGGCATTACCTATAAGATGGTTCCTATCGCGATGCGAAGAAACCTTCCATAAGCATCATCTTTCACCTTATCTTTAGGACCAACGTCCTAACACGAGATAGATCTTGCGATCTATGCTAAACTTCATTTAGCATCACATCTATATAGGTAAACTATAATCTAACAAATGATTAAATCTATCACTATAGATTCTCATTTCTAAAATAAGGCTCGCTAATCCAAGTGCTTTCGTAAAGATCTTAAATTACCAAACATTAATTGATCGTGACATGGGGATGATTCATGAGAGAGATATCCAATACCTTACTCAAAAAAATCATAACACACTCCCACTATCCTTCTTGCACATTGGGCATATCCTTCTTTGACTAAATCAAACTCCTTTGATTATCAAACAAAGAAATAAATCTAGAGAAACTTGTTTGAGTCCATAAATGGATCTCGTGGGCTTACGTGTCATGTTATTGTCTATGAACATCGAGCTATATGCCCAACGTCTTCAACACTATCATATAGTCATGATACGAAGTTACAACAAGCATAGTCTCGAATAGGGCCGGCACGGCCGCCAAAGATAAAGACAATTACAAGGTTTACACCTCATGCCCTTGACCGTCACTATAGCCTTATGGTAATCATATTACTATCCATGTCGACCTTTCAGGACACTCCCCTTAGGTAACATAGACTAGGTTCACAACCTGGTTGTCAGCGATGGAATCTAATTCGAGATATTATGGCTCTAGCCATATCTCTCAATATTGCCTCTCAAACATTCTTTCATAAGTCGTGAGATATTCATTCTTCAAGATGAACATACCAATGACCTTTTTCAGGCTTAAGGTAATCCACAGACTTACAGAACTTTTGTGTGCCTTTGAGCAAATGATCTACACCTCATCGCATATGTGGCGTGCGCTCACGTTCTATGGTTGAATATATCTTTTGGATCTCAAAGCTGTTTTGAGATCTCGATTCACTCCCACTGTTTCTTTTGGAAGAAACACTTCCTCTAGAAAAAGACATGTTTGGAGACAAACACCTTTTGCTCCATGGACCATTAAATAATATCTAGCGTACTTTGCCGAGATATTCCACAAAGTTGCATATATGTCGTACTAGGCTCCAAGCCTTTCGACTTTGCTTATGACAACTTCAAATCATCGGTTAAGATAGATTTGACATTATCCTCTTCCATATCTAATATGGAATTTATTCAACCTTTATTCTTTGGAACTCGGTTAAGTATAAGGGCTTATCCCGAAGCGGGTAAGGATGCCGCATGGCTGCGTCACACCTTTATCATATAAAGTGTTGTTTCCATTTTGGGAACACAATCCAATTGCGTATCCCAAATATGGTATCCTTGAAGGAGAATCTTATTCCTTTTCAAAGCGACTTCAGAAACACCGGTATTAATTACTTCAATCCAATTGAAGATTAATTCCTAAGTAGCTCATCAATCTCATATTCGAACTAGCTCGAACTTTTCGGGCTTTCCAATTGTCGTACTTCAATAAATACGTTCAACTATTTCTAAAAATAGTCAAAGAGATTAATAAACATTATTTGTGATATTAATTGTCATATGCCAACAAACATCGGTATGTTTAGGCTCTAATCAATCTTCTAGGTTTCATAACCTTTTCTTAAAAGGGTATTTTAGTCCTCTTTGGATGAGGTACATTATAACCCACATGATTCATAATCATATGGTTTAACATCATCGAATGACGCTTAATTACACGCTTCCCTTCCAAAGAGATCGCCCTAGAACAACCACAAATCAAGGATAATGACCATACAAATATTTAGTTGAGATCTCATCACATATATCAACTATATAGTGACATCAATCTAGTATGTTAGATTCAGTGAACTTCCAACTTTATCGGAATAACATTTATTCCTTACAATTGAATGTGTCTACTAAATCCTAACAAATAACTGAACTTGTGTCCTTCATAAGAACCGGAACATAATAACATTTATTTAGTTCCCTTATCAGTTTACTAGATCCAGAAAGTGTCACAACGTTTGCTTCACCTTCCATATCTGTATTTAATCTTTCTAATTTAATCATACTCGCAAGATATCATATATCTAAGAGTCGACTTTGAACCCAGATAGATTTATCTCAACTCACTTGCTTAGAATAGAAACTTCAATAAGTTCTCTATTTAAGCACATGCCCTAACTTTCCTTTTAATCCTTTAAGCACTTGAAAAATGATTCTTATTGTAGTCTTCATAAGACTTAAGAAGGATCACAAGAGCTATGTCTTTGATTTCCTTTCATAAAGAAAATCTAAAGTTTATTAAATAGTTTATTTAACCTTTTAAATCGTATTTAAAACATTAACTATTTAATTAACCATTAAGCAATGGTAGAATTAAGTCGATACTTAAATCTTACAATTTTGAAAACAACCTTTCCAAAATTAGATGTGGTCATTCTTATCCAACGTTTGAATTAATTGTCATCGTATGACTGAATGATCATCTTGGATCGTATCCAATATATGACTAATTCGTTGAAACTTATTTCAAATGATTTTAATCATATCATGAGCTTCCGCTTTCATTAATAATTAAAGTCTCGGAGCACTGCATCAATTATGTAATCTCCTTGTCTCTAACTACTATAACGGGATTGCTCATATCATTGCTTATTTTAAAAGGATTAAAATTACTTAACCATATGTCACGGATTTTATCAACACAAAATAAACAAGTAATAATCCGGTTAACCTCAAGTATAAGGATCGTAGTATGGAGGCTAATGCCGGTCGATCTTACGGGAACTAAGCGATTGTGGTTTCTAGTTTTTATCTAACTAACCTATGTCACGATTACTAAGCTAAATAACGGATAAAACTAAACGAATACTGTAGATTAAACTTTAACTAAAACGTAAAACTGGACAGAAGAGATGATCTAAAGCCAGGGAAGATACGGGCTGCGAACCAATTTAAACTAACTAATCTAAGATGCGGATAAAAGTAAACCAACTGGACAAATTCAAGCTTTTAAGGATTTAAATCAAATTTATAACGAGCAAACGAGGATTGATCCACCTATCCAACAAGCATTGATTCCTATCTCGATTATAGTGCGATTTTATTGATTGTGATTCACCTTACCTAGACATGAACCCTAATTCCTTAGAAAGTTCATCTATCAATCTATTATCTTCCGATGTAAGATTAACGCGTTTAATAATCAAAGGTGCAAACTTTGTGTTTATAACCTAGTAATCAGACCTATTAACTTCCGTTATTATAGATTCGAATTACTATTCTTATTCATGGTGATCTAGGGTTTATTAAGACTTCCATCAACAATAAACAATCAACACATGCATATCTTCCGATATAAAAGCAAATTAAACATGAATAAACATGAATAAGAAACAACCTTTATTAAAAACTCACAGTATGATCGAAGAAAACGAAATCAACAATTGTTGGACGGCTTCACAATACTCGTTTGATGAAGCTTTTAGCCTCTGAACATCCTCAGCAACTCAAATTTGCAGAAAAAGTACATAAAAAGTAACTAGTGTTTAATCTAAATTAAGAGCATGAAAATAGGAATAAAAAGATGAAAACCGCAGCCTAAAGCCGCCCCTAGGTTTAGGGTTTTGAATAATGTGTGTAAGATCCCCTTTTGTGGAGAAAACAGCCGACTATATATAGATTTCAAAGTCGGTTACGCTAAGTCGGCCACCGGACGCCCGTCCGAAACCTTGAACGCCCGTCCACTCTTCAATAATACTTGAATCGGGCGAGTCGCGACCAGGACTTCGTCCATCCAGCGTCCACTCCAGCGTCCAAACTTCACGAATCAAAGATGACACACTGGACGCTCGTCCAAGCTGCATCGACGCCCGCCCACTGGGCGGAGATTCAGGACTTGATTTGATATGATCGATTTTGATTTATTGATCTTTATCCCTTCTATCTCTATCCCACTTCTTCATTATCTCTTTTATCATCATATATTTGAACTTAATCAATCTTTGATCATCTTTTGAGCCTCCAACATGTATCTATAACACATAAAAACATCGCAAAATGTAATAATGCTCAAATAATCATAAAATCACAATTAAAACACATAAATCAACCTAGTTTGCGATTAACTCATTTAAAATATCATTTGCTCAATATATCCATTAAACCCTCGTTTCTTATGCAATTTAGTACAATTACGGGGAAAAATATCATAGAATATAGCATTATAAATCGTATAAATTCACCCTTAACAACTCCCCCACACTTAAGCTTTTGCTCGTCCCGAGCAAAACAAAACAAAAGTTAGGCTCGAGAGAAAAACAGGCATCTAAACGTGCATAACACATATCCAATAAATCAGAAGTTCACCCTTGTGCGTGTGCATAGCCATAATAAACTTCCACTATATCCAAACTCGAGAAACTCAAAGCAAAACTAGCTAATACCCCTTGTAGACTAGTAATAAAGGACACTCATAAGATGCACCCTACAAACGTGATATATCCCTAAAAGAATGATCGAATATATCTAGGGCCTTTTACGAAATACTCAGAGGATAATCCTACAACATATCTATCAGTTTATCTGGGGGATAAGATGACGATAACTTAGTCTTATATACATTTCATAACACTTTATCATCAGTTGATTTAACTTTTCACTTAAAACACACATCGAATGAGCTCTTGCCCTGTCATAGCGAGAATAGGACATTTCGAGATAATACCCTACCTTACTCCAATCATAAAGCGACTTCTTACGGTATGCCGTGAGCTTTTAGTCATCATAGTGGTATAGGACATACGTGGTACACCCTATCTCACTCAAATCATCGACTAGCTTCCGACACACCCAATAATTTCATATTAATTCAACTTTTTCAATTTGACAATAGCTACGTGTACTTATCACATTCAAACCTTAGATATTCACAGTATATCATACTCCGGATCTAAATACAAACTGTCATAAATCTCACGATATATACGTAGCACTAAGCACATGACTTATAAGAAAATCAAAAACTACTAATCCAAAAGGGGTATAACTTTATAAATTAGCTCATCATTCACTATGGCTCGTGAAAAATAGTGTCAGGTGAAACATCTAACTTACCAAATATATGATACGTAGCATAGATGACTATCGAAAACAAAGAACATTAACATGTATTGCCTACTCGGGACAAAACAAAAACAACAGTGTCGGAAAATTTCAAAAATTTTAGCTCATTTGCATAGAAACATTACGAAATAAACAAATGTGTAGATACATATCGAAACATTCCCCTCCCCCACACTTAAAAATCAACATGTCCTCATGTTGTGCAAAACGAAAAATAAAAAGAAAAGACTTAGCTGATTTAAATCGAAACTCGAATCGTTGGTCAGGCCGGAGCCTTCATAATGATATCAAGAATGCGTAACCAGACAATGTAGATACCTGCACAACTTAGACAACATGGAACCATCTCGGGGAAAACGGGGAGTCATACTAACATGGAAAGAGATATCAAAAATAAAGATAAATCAAAGTGAGAGCACTCAATACATCCAGAAAGTTGAAACACAGTTGAAATGAAAGTACGCTCGCCTTATGGCTTACAAGGTCCATCGAAAATAAATAGTAGCAAAATTACAACGAACCGTAGAAGTAAAAATGTCAATACAAAACAACCAATGTAAAAATAGACAAAATAAGATCAAGGTTGGCTCGGTGCCATGAGAATCATCATTTGGAGGATCGAGAGGAGGGTCCGGGAAGGTGGTGCCGTAGCCCTAATTTGCCGAGTCGTTGCTCCTCATCTCAAGATGACTCAGTCGTGTAGAGCATCCGCAATGACCTGCTTCAATCTCATCGATAAAAGATAATCAACGGAGCTTGGATTGAAGATCCTGTCATCCCTCATTTTGCCGGCCCTCACGGATGCTGCTTGAAGAATCGTCAACATGTTGTTCTGTGTATCCCGAATATCACCGAGCCATTCCCGGAAACTATTGGCCATGCTTAACCGCATCCTGACAGCGGGAGATAAAGGAGGAAGGGCGGATGCACGAGGTGGTGCCGATGAACCAGGCTCCGTAGGTGCCTCCGGCTCAGAATGTCCCGAGGGCTTACTCTTTTCCCTCTGTATAGGCCTAGGGTTCTTCGGTTTATGATCCGCCCCAAACTCAGGCACACGGCATCGAGACACAAATCGTGGATCAAATGAGGTATGATCAAGCTCCGTGTATAACCTTCTTACGATTGATCGAGATCTCGTCATACAAAGCTCGTCCCACATCCACATTCAAACCAAATGTCAACGCATACAACACTCCCAGGTCACCTATATGAAAATGTGTCAAGTTGTTCTTAGGCAACAACCGATTACGAATGAATCGACACTGGACCTTCCAATCCTCCGTCCAGTCGTGGTAACCAACTCCTTCCGGTCTCCTCCCGGTCTCAACGCCCAGGCCACATCCGGGCAAACTCGCAATCTCAACTCCTCCAAAGGATCCCGTCCCCAAACTCGCCTATGCACAATCTCCTCCTTATAATCCCGACCAAAGCCGCTAAGTTGTATTTCCGATTAATCACCTCCGGTGTAAAAGGAACTTCCACCCCTCGAACCACGACTACCTTTGTCCCCAAGTCATTTTCGAGCAGTTCGCATAAAATTCGAACTAGGAGCTATTCACCGGGGTAGTCGGGATTGTCATCAAGGCTTCCCATTTCTATCCTTAAGCAACTTAACGCGAACCCGGATCGACCTTCGCCTCCAAAATAGCCCTCTCAACCAACATGTTTCTCGAAAAATAATGTTTAGTATAAACTTCATGGGCTCTGGGTTCACGAAAGCGACGAGGCAATGGCATCGGGGCAACGGTTTTAGACTTCTTTCTAGGAGGGGCTGCCCTAGGTACAACTGGTTCCTCTTCCCGGGTAGCATCGACAGTCTCCTCAGCCCTAGACGAACCTCCACCTCTCTGAACTCTAGGCATCCGTACTAAAGGCACATCATCATCCGTCTCAGACTCCGAGGTTGGCTCATCTCTCAAGGTCGCCCTAGTTTGGGTGGCTCTAGGGGGTTGCTCACGAATACTCACACCCCGATTAGGATCAACTAAGGTAGGGTCAATCTCTTTACGCTTCTTCCCCGCCTCCCGGGCCACTTCCTTACCATGCCTCTTCACAACGCGCTTCTTATGAACCATTTCCACGCCTAATCTAAACCAAAAAAATCCAAATGTGCACAAAGGATACCCGTTTATCATCCAAAGCGGGATTTCAAATCAACCAAACCACAAACCACATCCATAATCATCACCAAACACCCCATTCATCACCCATCACAACACCACATCACCAAAACAGAAGAAAAAGAAAACACCAAAAAAAAAAAAAACAAATTAAGGTGACATTCAAGAAAACGAGCCGACCCAAAGATCGAACTCACAAAAGCGTGAATGAAATCGAGAAAAGTTGTTACCAACTTACCAAGTAGGGTGAGTAGATCTGATCGAGATGAAGATTAGTCAAACAACACCAAATTGGCTCCCAAAATCGGATTTTTCTCTCAAAAAGTCGATTTGAAGTGGGTCTGATTCTCAAAAATATCGTGTGTTGGGGATTTGGTTATGAAAATCAAAGAGAGGGTATCAAGAGGCGGCCTATAGCACTTTGAATCGCTCGAAATGGTTTAGAATCGACGATTTTAGGGCAAAAGGAGGGAGAGAAACCGCTTTTTTGCGTTTTGAAATTACGAAAAAATGAGGTTCACTCTCGATGGGGTATATATAGACAGAGGTTGGACGCTCGTTCAACTCCAAAGTGGGACGGGCGTCCTTTGGGAAGTCGATGAAGCGGACGGGCGCCCGATTTATTAGACGCTTCGCCCAAGATTTGAAATCACATACTGAGATTGGAGGAATAAAGCGCACGGGCGCCCAGGCTTAGTGGACGCTTCGCCCTAAAATTGGTCAAAGCGGACGGGCGCCCGAGTTACGGACGGGCGCCCAAATATAAGTGCAAAAATTTAAAATTTCCATACACATCAAATTCAAAATTGCCCTTTCTTATTAAACTTAAATAAAACTTCAAAAATACAAATAAAAAGCAAATGAAGTACAAAATTACTAATAAATAAAAACAAATGGAAAACAAAGGTTGCCTCCCACTCGGCGCTTTGTTTACGTCGTTTGCTCGACGAAACATCCTAAGAACGCTAGTCATCATAAATGTCCGACCAATCGATCACTCGAATGAGACGGCGGAGCATGTCAATCGCCGAGGGAAGTCATACTCATCTTGTAAACCCGAGTCCTCACCGGCTACATCAACACCTCGAAAGTGCTCACTTGCGCAAAGACTAGCGCTAAATCTGTCAAGATCGGATCATTGAGGATGGTGTAAGGACGCCCTAGAGCCGCTGTAACTCCTCGGTAGTAAAGTCTCCACCTCCCGAACAACGGGAACAATGAGAACATAGGTGACCGTCTTGACGTGGTACTAATGTCAAAATCTACGTGCAAAACGATGGTTCCTCCCGGCCCGTCATCTACGATGAATGAGTGGAATCCTCACAGGAAAGGTAACTCCTCCGGTCGAACACCGAAATCCATATCTAGGAAGCACAACTAACTCGGAGATAAAAACAAAAACTTAATAAGGCTAAAGCCGAATAAACTAAACTTAAATACTAACACTATCAAAGCATAAAACAAAATAACTAAAAGAACGATATCTAGGTTGCCCCTAGTGGCGCTTTTGGTTAATGTCGTTAGCTCGACACATTGTAAGCTCGGCTGGATCAGGCCATTTAACCTTTCGCCACCCCACTACCTCGTAAGCTCCGATCGAGAGTGTGGTCTGCAGAAACAAAGATCTCACACATGGGGTGAAATCTTTGAAAGCTCTCCAAACCTTCTTAAGTTTCCCCATAGTTGTGTTCTTTCTCCTCGACTCCTCGATGACGTTTAAGTTGTCGCTCCTCTCTAACTCTTCCATATCAAGACTACCGCTAGAACTTCTTCAGACGGATCACTACCGTCATCCTCGGAGAACAATTGGGCGATAACTCGTCAAATTCTTCGACCGAGTAACACCACATCCGAGAATATCGAGAAATTTAACAATCAAAGATGTCTCTTTGGGTTCACCAATATAGTGTTTGCACCGTTGACCGTTGACTCAAAGCGGTTCACCACTATAGCCACGAAGTTCTAGAACGCCTCCGGAATGATTTGGAGAATCTCGAAAGGGCGGACCAAGCGTGTCCTTAACTTTCCAGGAAACAGATGTAACCTGGAATTATATAGAAGAACTTGTTCGCCGACATGAAATTCTCTCCTCTTAATCTTAGCATCGTGGAGTAGCTTCATCTTATCCTTACTAATCCTGGCACTTTCATAGGCCTGGAGTCTGAATTCGTCCAGCTCATGTAACTGCTGTAGTCGATGCTTCCCACAAGATTGGGAATCAAAGTTGAAACTTTGTAGCCCAATAAGCTCTATGCTCTAACTCGACAGCGGATGACATGGTTTCCCGTAGACCATTTGATATGGTGGCGTACTCCATAGGGGGTCTTATAGGCGATTCGATATGCCCACAAGACATCATCCAACTTTAGACTCAGTCTTTCCTATATGATCATGCGATCTTCTCCAGATTTTCTTAATGCTCTGGTTGCTCCTTTCAACCTGACCACTAGTCATCGGATGATACGGTGTGCCAATTTTATGACGAACACCATACTTCTCAAGTACTTTCTCTAGGGGTCGATTGCAGAAATGCGTCCCTTCATCACTGATCAAGGCACGTGGACATCCAAACCTCACGAAAATATTCTTCTTTAGAAATTTCATTACCGTTTTATGATCATTGTGAGGAGTGGCTTGGGCCTCCACCCATTTAGACACGTAATCCACGCAGACTAAGATGTATTTATTACCGCAAGATGATGGGAATGGTCCCATAAAATCGATACCCCAGACATCAAAGACTTCGCATTCGAGGATGGGTTTTAAAGGCATGTCAAAACGCTTGTCGAGTACCGGTTCTTTGGCACCTATCACAAGCTTTACATAAAGCTTCCGTATCTTTAAAGATCGTAGGCCAATAGAAACCGGATTGAAAGATCTTAGCAACGGTTTTCCACGGACCAAAGTGACCTCCTGTGGGTCCCTTTGTGGCTTTGCTCAATGATGTCACGTTGCTCGATTTCGGAATACATCTCCTAAGCAAACCATCTTTCTGAGATCTTGAAAAGATAAGGTTCATCCCAAAGCGAAATATTTTAAATCCGAGAAGAACTTTTTCTTCTCACGATAAGACATCTACGGATCGAGATAACGGCCATGAAGGTAGTTTACAATGGAAGAATACCATGGAACATCGGGGAGGCGGCCATCGATCAACATGATGTTTTCTAGAGGAAAGTAAAGATCTATATCATCCGGTTCATTCTTTTCCTCGGTTAACATCCTAGACACATGATCCGCTACTACATTCTCAACGCCCTTTTTGTCCTTAATTTGAACGTCAAACTCTTGTAGGTCAATATCCAACGTAGTAAGCGCGGTTTGGCCTCTTTCTTAGTCATCGGATAACGCATAAGCGGCGTGATCATCCACACGATCACTTGAGCTCCTAACAAGTAACTCACGAAACTTGTCCATAGCAAAGACTACGGCCGTAGTTCCTTTCGATAGTAGTATAGTTAACTTGAGAGGGTTCAATGTGTGACTTGCGTAATAGATAGGTGGAACTTTCCCTTGATCTTTTGCCTACTGAAACGACTGCAACAAACATAGTTTGATGCGTCGCACATAAGCTCAAATGGTAGGTTCCGGCCAAAGCGATATAAGAATCGGAGCAGATATTAAACGATCCTTAAGCTCTCAAGCGCTTGCTTGCGCTCTCATCAAAATTAAACTCAACGTCTTCCTTTAGTAAAGTGGGATGGGGCTTGGCTATCTTGGAGAAATCTTGAATGAACCTCCTATAGAAGCCGACATGTCCGAGAAAACCTCGGACTTCCCGAACATTCTTAGGGTAACTCATCTTCTCAATAGCTTCTACCTTGGCCCTATCTACTTCTATACCTTTGGCGGAGATCTTGTGGCCAAGAACTATTCCTTCATCTACCATGAAATGGCATTTTTCC
The DNA here is from genome assembly GCA_026214975.1 of Gentiana macrophylla. Classification (NCBI taxonomy): domain Eukaryota; kingdom Viridiplantae; phylum Streptophyta; class Magnoliopsida; order Gentianales; family Gentianaceae; genus Gentiana; species Gentiana macrophylla. The sequence goes on along the minus strand of CM047815.1, from coordinate 100,073,636 downwards.
CAATTAAGTACTAGGTTCTTTTCCACACATCCGGATAACACTGATCAAGATTGTCAAGGCAATCATCAAAAGATCGACCAAAAACCGAAAAATCGTCCATAAAAATCTCCATACACTTTTCTACAAGCCCGTCAAAGATGGCTAGCATACATCATTGAAATGTAGTTGGGGCATTGCGAGAGATCGAGACGGCATTCGTCTGTAGGCGAATGTACCATAAGGCGGTGAAGGTGGTCTTTTCTTGGTCAATTTGGATCAATGGGTATCCGGAAATATCACGAATATCCATCTAGGAAACAAGAGAATCGTGCCCCGCCAGACGCTCGAGCATCCGGTCAATGAATGGAAGGGGAAAGTGATCTTTCATGGTTACCTCATTGAGCTTTCGATAATCGATCTGAGACTCTGTAACGATAACAAGCCTCAATACAATTTCCTCTCCTTCTCATTCTTTTCAATTGTAATTCCACCTTTTTGGGAACTACTTGAGTCGGGAAACCCATTCACTATCCGCGATGGCATAAATGATTCCCATGTCCGAAGTTTAATGATTTCCTTTTAACGACTTCTTGCATATGAGGTTTAGCCTTTTTGGGTCTCGACGACACACTGGGCGCCCTCATTCGTCTTGATCTTGTGCATGCGGATGTCGGAGATATTCCACGATATCTCCTACTTGCCAACCAAAAGCTTTTTCATTCTTCTTCAAGGCGTTGATCGTTTCATTTCCTCTGTGCGGGAAAGCTTGGCAGATATGATTAAAGGAAGCTTGTCGCCCTCTCTTAAGAACACATACTTAAGATGTTTAGGTAACGGCTTCAACACCAAATCCGCGAGGAGGGCTTCTAAACTAGACTTGAAATCTCCACTTTTCAACTCAATATCATTGAGTTTACTCGTGGTCCCACCGCCAAAGCTTCTCCTTCCAATGACTCTTCCTCAAAATCATTGCTAGTTGATCCAGATTCACCCTACCATGAGTATTCAGATTATCAACTAATCGCTCATATGCCTTCCACTGACCATGACTTGCTTATCCATATAGTCGGTGAAATCATCCGTCATATAATCAATGGAAAAGCCGGTTGGAGGGCCAGAGGGTACTTGAATGGACTTTAGGACATTGTAACTCACCTCTTGGTCACCAACTCGGATAGTCACGTGCCCACCATCGCAATCGATGAGAGCTCTGAAATTTGTAGATAAGAAGGGTCTTCCTAGAATCAAGGGAGCGTTTTAGTCTTTCTCTATATCTAAAACATACCAATCAACTGGAAAGGTAAATCGATCAATCGAACCAAAGCGTCTTTTAGATTCTGAAGCTTTCTTAGAGGATCTATCCGCGAATTGTAAACTCATAGTAGTGGGTTCTAGAAGACTTTGTAACCGAAATTTGTTTGCATCTGAGACATTGGCATAAGGCTTATAGAGGCACCTAGATCACACAAAGAATTTGGGAAGACTAGACCTCCCATCAAAAGCGTAAGTACAAATTTGCCAGGGTCACCTCTTTTAATTGGTAAGTTTTCATAATTGATCATGGAACAATCCTCACCAATATGCCTTTCCATGCCTACTAATTTCTTTTTGAAGACACAACATCCTTGATAAATTTTGTATACTTAGGCATCTCGACTAAGACATCCGACAATGGAAGATTCACTGAGTATTCTTCAAAAGGTTTAGCACCTTTTCATACTTCTTATCCTCAATCAAAGGAATGTTGATCTTTCTCGGTGGAAATGGAAGTTTCTTAAGGTCATCCTCGAGAAAACCTTTTCGAGGATGCCTTGTGACTCTCTTCCGAGATCCTTCCAACGAGCGCTTTTTGATTTCTCGGTAGTCGGGGATCGGCCTCGACTTTCGCTGCTTGCTTTTCGGTCCTCAAAGGATCGGCCACTTGAGGATCACCAAATTCTTCACCTCTCGAGGATCACCACTGAGTTTTCTCTTCTTGATTGAAGTGTAGGTGCTCAAGCTTCCCTCCCGCCTTATCAATGGCGAGGAGGGGCTAGTGGTTTCCGGATGGGAAGGACCACTAACTTGAGTACCGCTCCTAAGATTCATTACTTTGGCCTCCTCCTACCGTATTGAATTGATGGCACGAGGTCGAGATACATGGCCCTTTGTTCACATCGGCTGAGCAACTTGACCACCCTTTGGATTCTTCTCGGTGGCCGGGCGGTACCGCCTGGGGTCTAAAGCCAGCTGCTCACCCGGTTGCCCAATTTGTCTCTCAAGATTCTTCATCGATCTACTTTGCTCTTCCAACTTAGCCTCAAGATTTGTAGGTTGGGAGGGGCCTTGAGAGTTTTGGTGATTTGGAGCATAGAAATTTGGTGGGCCGACTACGAAATTGAGAATTTGAATTGGAGGGCCAATTCGATTGAATTTTTTGCGTAGGATTGGAAAAATTCGAGTTTTGATTCGATTAAACCAGGGTTTTGTTGAAATTTCGATTCGAATTAAAGTTCAAGTTGGGATTGAAATTTGAAGATGGATTAAACCCTTGGTTTTGAAAATTGCCCTGGCCACGAAACCGATTGAACCTTTGATTGTTCTCGGCCATAGAATGCATTCACTTCCGCATTCTGTCCGTTCATATAGGCGGGAATTTAGAAGTGTGCCCCAACTCGTCACAATTTTGACATGTGACTTGATTGTCTTGTCCATAGTCATGAACAGCATTTACTTGATAAGGTGCGAGGGGATTAAATTGACATTGGCCATTCATATGGCCGGTCGACAAACAATTTTCGCAATCTGAACACGAGGGTTCTGCGGAAAAGAGGAAGTTTGATTTATAGGATTGGAAACTTGAGGAGGCCATCCGGCACTGCAAAGATGGCAATCAAACTTTGTAAATTGACTTCTCAACCTTGGGAGGAGGAGGTGCTGAATTGCTTGATAAGAGGGGCATAGTTATATTTGGCAATGTCCTCAAACAATGCCCATCCTCATCAGCGTTTTCTTGAAATGCCCCTCCGGAAGAACTATTGACCATGCCTTTTGTAAGCTCGGTCAATCCATGAAGAATGTATTGACTTGCCTTCCAAAGTGGCAAGCCATGGTGGGGCATTTTCTAAGAAGGGACTTGAATCTCTTCCAACACTCGAAGAAAGATTCATTCTCTTTCGATAGAATGTGAAAATGTCATTTAAGCCTTCGGGTTGTCTTTGAAGGTGGAAAATATTGACTCAAGAACTCCTTTTCGAGTTACGCCAGGTAGTGATAGATTCAGGACGGGAGAGAGGTGTACCACTCTTTAGCCTCTCCTTTCGAGAGAAAAAGGAAAAAGTTTAAGTTTAATAGCATCCTCACTTACTCCTTGGATGCGTGTAGTACCGCATATCTCTAAGAATGTGTGTAAGTGGGTATCGCGGATTCTCCGATTGGTAGCCGTGAAAAATTGATGCGTCTTTGCATCATCCGGATAAGTCCTGGCTTCACTCAAAGGTTTGTGCAAGAATGGCATTTGGAATAACAATAGCCGGGTTGACCTTGACCGCCTGGCATGGCGTAGTCCGCCAATGTACGTCTATTATCGTGGCCATTATCACAAAATCGGTGATTTCTCTTGCTAGTTGTTCTTCAAGATCTCGCCGGCTCATCGGCGAGAACGCATGAGCGGAAATTCCGCTGTTTGGCGGACTATGGTTCGCTTCGGGTCAGGGGTGTATATTAACAAACCCTTTTGACTCCGAGTTTGCATAAACCGGACCAAAAACAAGTGGAACAAAACCTAAAAACTAAGAAGAGATCAAAGCCTAAACTAAAAATTAAAAGCCTAAAGAGAGGAAAGGAAAAGAAGAAAGGGAAACAAAAGTGTTAAAGAAAACAATACCGGACGGACGTCCAAAAGATTGGACGGGCGTCCAGATGAAATTGAGGTCGGACGGGCGTTTAGTAATGTAAACGCCGTCGGCGTATGACGAATCTCGAGCGGGCGCCCAAAAGTTATGGGACGCCGTCTAAGTGAATAAAACGTAAGCAGATTGATAATTTCCCAAATGGACGGGCGCCCAATATCCAGGCGCCCGTTTGCTCACGGGAAAACTTAGAACGAAACAGGAATTTGCGAGATAAAGCAAGAAGGAAGGAAGAACGTCGGAAAAGCAGAAAAAGCGAAGATCTAACTTCAAGAAAAATACTAAGGGAAAGTTTTAAACCCTAATTATCTACTTAACAACTACCTAAAACAATTATCAACTAAAAGCAGAATTTAAAGCGGATTAAAGCAGAAAGCGAAACAAAAACAAGCAGAAAACAAAAAGGAAAGCGAAAATAAAAACTAGACAACCGTCCGGTTCCCGGCAACGGCGCCAAAAACTTGTCACGGATTTTATCAACACAAAATAAACAAGTAATAATCCGGTTAACCTCAAGTATAAGGATCGTAGTATGGAGGCTAATGCCGGGTCGATCTTACGGGAACTAAAGCGATTGTGGTTTCTAGTTTTTATCTAACTAACCTATGTCACGATTACTAAGCTAAATAACGGATAAAACTAAGCGAATCATCGTAGATTAAACTTTAACTAAAACGTAAAACTGGACAGAAGAGATGATCTAAAGCCAGGGAAGATACGGGCTGCGAACCAATTTAAACTAACTAATCTAAGATGCGGATAAAAGTAAACTAACTGGACAAATTCAAGCTTTTAAGGATTTAAATCAAATTTATAACGAGCAAACGAGGATTGATCCACCTATCCAACAAGCATTGATTCCCTATCTCGATTATAGTGCAGTTTTTATTCAGATTGTGATTCACCTTACCTAGACATGAACCCTAATTCCTTAGAAAGTTCATCTATCAATCTATTATCTTCCGATGTAAGATTAACGCGTTTAATAATCAAAGGTGCAAACTTTGTGTTTATAACCTAAGTAATCGACCTATTAACTTCCGTTATTATAGATTCGAATTACTATTCTTATTCATGGTGATCTAGGGTTTATTAAGACTTCCATCAACAATAAACAATCAACACATGCATATCTTCCGATATAAAAGCAAATTAAACATGAATAAACATGAATAAGAAACAACCTTTATTAAAAACTCACAGTATGATCGAAGAAAACGAAATCAACAATTGTTGGACGGCTTCACAATACTCGTTTGATGAAGCTTTTAGCCTCTGAACATCCTCAGCAACTCAAATTTGCAGAAAAAGTACATAAAAAGTAACTAGTGTTTAATCTAAATTAAGAGCATAAAAATAGGAATAAAAAGATGAAAAACGCAGCCTAAAGCCGCCCCTAGGTTTAGGGTTTTGAATAATGTGTGTATGATCCCCTATTGTGGAGAAAACAGCCGACTATATATAGATTTCAAAGTCGGTTCTGCTAAGTCGGCCACCGGACGCCCGTCTCGAAACCTTGAACGCCCGTCCACTCTTCAATAATACTTGAATCGGGCCGAGTCGCGACCAGACGCGCTCCATCCATCCAGCGTCCACACTCAGCGCCCAAACTTCCCGAATCAAAGATGACACCCTGGACGCTCGTCCAATCAGCATCGACGCCCGCCCACTTTGGACGGAGATTCGACGCCCGATTTGATATGATCGATTTTGATTTATTGATCTTTATCCTTCTATCTCTATCCCACTTCTTCATTATCTCTTTTATCATCATATATTTCGAACTTAATCAATCTTTGATCATCTTTTGAGCCTCCAACATGTATCTATAACACATAAAAACATCGCAAAATGTAATAATGCTCAAATAATCATAAAATCACAATTAAAACACATAAATCAACCTAGTTTGCGATTAACTCATTTAAAATATCATTTGCTCAATATATCCATTAAACCCTCGTTTCTTATGCAATTTAGTACAATTACGGGGAAAAATATCATAGAATATAGCATTATAAATCGTATAAATTCACCCTTAACACCATATTTGAGAACGTTTCTCAAAATTAACAGTCATAATTTGGTTTTACTAATCGAAAATAAAACATAAATATAAAGTTTGCTAAAACTACAACATAAAAATGAAAATAAAAGAGTGTTGTTGTCTATACACGCAAAATCAAAAATGGTCTTTTGATTTATGATTTTGCTCCCACTAGTCAACTACTCCCAATTGACTTTCAAGAATCTTTCAAAATTCTTTAGTGGCCAAGATCCCATCTGGTTACCCCGATTCCCGACGAGGGCCGATCAACCGGAATAATTCGAAAGGTATGTAACTCTTACCAATCACATCTCTATGTGACTCTTGGTGGTTGACTAGTCAACTCTTTGACAATTCACATCTTTATGTGGTAGTCAACCCCTTGCCTCTAGAATAAAACGGTCCTGACGAGGGCCAATCACCGCAATACTCTAGTCAAGTCATAACCCAATATTCGCGAGATCTCATACGATCATATCTCAATAACGACGATATACTGTGGTAGGTCAACTCCCGACGAGGCCGATCAGTTGGATCCGAACAAAGGCTCTTCACCGTCGCTATAATATTGGGAGACAATTTTTCGACTTGATTTTTGTTGTGGAAGTATTTACGTAAATTAATTCACTTAATTAATTTTAATTACGGTCTCATCAAATATATCTATCTCTATAGACATACATCCTACACATTTATCTAGATCGTGCCTAGTCATGCATCTATCGTATCATATAAAATAAATACAAGCACAAAATAAATAAATGCGTAAAGTAACCGGTATGATCATGGACCTTTCTGAGTGCGGTTTCGAATACAAACTGAGCGAAACCGCTGGTCACAATCTAAGGTAGTCTTGCAACCGCCAATAGGATCTTTAATGCTCCATTCTCCAATGGGATCTTTATTTTTGTCTTTCTTTGGTCTCCATCTTACGCTCCATTCTTGTTACATTTAATTCTATCTAATAAAATAAATACACCCGCCGTGCAGACGGGGAAGCCAATGGGAATGAGATAAATGCAGAAAATAAACTAGGTCACGTTCTTCATAACGGCCTAGGACAATTTTAAACCAACAGAAAAATTAAATCTTTCACATCTATCCTATCGGTCGAGTCCAGCGATCAATCGGGTCCATATAATCATATTATATCTACTATATCTAATCCATACAATAAAATCTTATGAAAAAGATAAAATTAAAATTTAACTACTTTGCGTCTTAATTAATCAATTAACATTTAATCTATTAAATAATTTTATCCAATCAATTAACTAATTAACATTTAATTAATTAAATGATTTTAATCGAAATAAAATTAACGATTAATTTTAAACCGATTTTAATTTTAATTTTAATTAATTAGAACTATTCCAAAATAAATCAAAAATAAAATTATTTCTCTTTTGTTTCTTTCCTTTCGATTCGTAATCGAAAGAGACGCTGGTTTCCCAAACCAAATTTGAGCTTAGGTTCGCCACTTTCCAAAATCAAAATTTTGAAGTGGCTGCAAGCTAAAGCTTTTACAAATCAAATATTTGAAAAGGGACTGCAGCTTATCCCAAATCAAATATTTGGAAAGGCCAAATAATTTTGGTTTAAGCGCGCCACTTTCCAAAATCAAAATTTTAGAAGTGGCGCAGCTGCAGCTTTTCCCAAATCAAATATTTGGAAAGAAAATGTGGCTATTCCAAACAAATTTTGGAAAGCCATTATTATTTTAATGCTTGTGTGGCATCCCAAATGGCCAAACTATTTGAACCATTGGTTTAGTTACACGACACAACTAAACAAATGAGATATTAATCACAACTATGAACCATATTGAATCACAAAATACACAAAACAAAAATTTGGAGATCCGCAAGTATTGACCGCCGATCGCCGGCAAAGACGGTCGCCTTACCGCCCGCCGCCCTAGGGTGGTGCCGCCTTGATCGGCCGAGCACCACCAGATCTCGCTTTTTTTTTTTTTTTTCGTTCGTATCAATTTTGCAAATCAAAAATCTTTCATCTTTTAATTACGTGATTTAAACGATAAAATTAACTACGCACAATTACATGCTTATTGCTTAAACTCAAGCTCTCTCTCGATACCATTGTTAGGAAATCTACGCGAACGCAATGAATTTAAAATTTTATTTCCTTTTAACCAGGATCGACTTCGTTTAAGCAATAAACAAATAAGCTAAAGACGGTGGTTACCTTGGTTGATCTATAAGATCGACGCTTTGACCGTCTAAGGAGAGAGTAGTTCGCAAAGAGCGCGCCAAGTGTTCGGCCTCTACCGCTAGTCCACACGAACGACCCGCGGAATCCCATCATGGATTCTTTATTGGAAAACTCGGTTGCTTTAGGCCCTTTCCCCTCTCTCCAACTCTCTAAAAGATGCTCTCTATTTTACACAAGAACTATTAGTTCTTGGAATTGTGATCTACAAAAGAGTTTGACACCCACCTCCTTTTATAATGGATGTGGCGCCCCAAATAGAGTAGAGGAGAAGAAAACCTTTCTCCAATAAAATAAGGAAAATATAATTGATTGATTTATCTCATTTATTATAATATCTTATATCAAATAAATCTACAGGATATTGTCAATATCTTATATTGAATATTTCTAAGATATTGTCAATATCTTATATCGACAATATTTATCTTTTATTATATTACCATAAATCAATTTACACATGTATATATATCACATATATATTACACAAATAAATCTATATAAATACACAAAGTGGTCCGCATGCAAATCACTAATTTGCATTTGTGCTCACACGTTATATATATATATATATATATATATATATATATATATATATATATATATATATATATATTAATATCTAATATTAATATTTAGTAATACTATTAATTAAATTCGCATAATCCAAATGTATCTTATACACACACAAATTATGCCACATATGCCAATAAATTGGCATCCGGAATATTCTTTAATTAATATAATATTATTAATATCTTGTATTTAATTTATTCATAATAAATAAATACCACCATATTAATTTACCACTATAACCTTTATAGTCTCGAGATAAACTTTCCTTATTTGGTTATCATCTATAACCACATTTTAATCCGGCTAGATGTTCTTATGTGTGTGACCCGATAGGCTTCGAATATGTTGGCCGTAGACACAAAGTGCAAATTACTTAAAATGCCCTTCATGCCTAACGATCACGGGATAGCGCCTAAAGCAACACACCGTGACCCCAATCATCGGAAGAGTCAAATGCAATGACTACTACCTTTCATGTGAAAGCGATACCGTGTAACTTACAATCCTATCATTTGTAATAATATCCATACGGTCGTTAGTCGAGTGTCAAAACATCAACGACCGTATCTTATAATCTGGATATCAAGCTCTCTCAAGTAACACATTTACTCCCACTTTGCAAAGATTCACGAGAGTAAGACATTCCTTATAAGAAGGCCATTTCGGATATTCGATCCCAATCATAGGATACGCGATTCTCGGACGACCAATCATGTATACTCCGCGTGCTTGAAGATCACACCCAATCACTACCGCATGATCGCCCCGTGGCTGGGGAAACCTCAATAGTGTCAAAGCATGACAATCCACACCGTGATGCCATGAAGACTCGGTCCTAAGGATAATTACACAACCGCCACATAGTGTGACACTTATCTCGTGTAAGTGGGTCACCTTAACGTCACGCATTCTCTAATACACGCCCACGCATACCCAAGTGTCTCTACACTTCGATAGACGAGATCCATCCTCGCCTTAAAGCAGAAGACATCCAATACGTGCTAGTCTACATTTTATACTATCAATGCCCTGTTTAATAGTAATCAGCCTAGAGACATTTAAGTATCAAACTTATTAAAGTGATTAGAGATCTCATCAACCATAATCGCCTATCATGGTTTCTCTATCACAGTTTAATACTAAGGACGTTATCATATAACAATTCATAATTGGTTCTTTTAGGAGAACATATATATGACAACATAAAAGCCATTTTATATATGTATAAACATAAAGAAATAGTAGAAATGATCCGACCCGGTAGGATCCGGTCCAACCCGATTGGGTTTAGGACACTATTCCAACATGTTGATGGGTGATATTATCATGGATTTGACAAGTCCTACACCTCTGAACCAGGCGGTTCGCATCTCGTTGCATCGACGGCCAAATTTACCCAGCTAGCTTACATTTTCAGGCAAGCATCCTAGCTCCGCAATGGTTTCCACAAGCCCCTCTGTGAATTTCTTCGAGAAGATATTCACCCTCTTCTTCTGATGCACATCTTAACCATCGACAAAAGATTTTCGATAAGGGATGGAGTCGAAAAAAGCATACCGTGCAGACCGAAGTCGGATATTTCATGCTTGTACCTTGTCGGACGGTAGAATTCCGTCCTTAAGGTAAAGGGCTATTGGATCCATCCAAGTCGCCTGTTGAGTGATCGGGTGCACTTCTGATTCCTTGTAGCTTATATATGTCAACAATTCGACTAAGACTTTCTTGCTCATGACGAAGTTCGAAGCTAGCTTAGATAAGCATCGGCTCTCTTGTTTTGACTTCGGGGGACCTGTTCGATCTGAACTGATTTGAACTTAGGCATGAGGCCTTGCACCACTGTTAGGTAGTTCTTCATGGTTTCTTCCTTGGCTTCATACTCCCCCCTAATATGATTCACCACCAACTGCGAGTCGCTGTACACTAATATATTGTCGACTCCCAACTTCAAAGCAAGTTTCAGACCTGTGATCATAGCTTCATATTTAGCCTCGTTGTTCGTTGCCTTGAAGTCAAACCGAAGGGCGTATGGAAAATCTTCACCTTTCGGGCTGATTAACAGGAGTCCGGCTCCAGCCCCCTCTTCGCTTGACGCCCCATCGACTTGGAGAGTCCACTGTTCTTCTGTACTTTGCTTCTCATGCTCGAGTTGGATGGAAATTCCTTCGGCTAAAAAATCTGCCAGGGCCTGGGCCTTAGCCGTAGTTCGGGGCACGAACTCGATGTCATACTAAGCCATTTCCACTACCTATTTTGCTAATCGACCCGAAGTGTTGGGCTTCGCTAAGATCTGCTTCAGTGGTTGGTCAGTAACCACCGTGATGGGATGGGCTTGGAAATACGGCCTCAGTCTTCTTGAGGCATGCACCAGACATAACACCAACTTCTCTGCTGGTGAGTATCGGATCTCGGGTCCATGCAATGCTTTACTAACAAAATAAATTGGCACTTGGCCGTGGACCTCTTCCCAAATTAGAACCACACTCACTGCTTCTTCACATACTGCCAAGTAAACCAACAATTTCTCTCCTTCTCGAGGTGAAGTGAGAGTGGGTAGTTCTGATAAGTAGGCTTTCAAATCCTCGAAGGTTGTCTGACATTCTTCATCCCAATGGAATGGATTGGCCTTACGGAGAATCTTAAAAAATGGTAGTGCACGCTGCGCGGATCTCGATAGAAACCTGTTGAGGGCGGCCATTCGACCGGTTAGTCTCTGTACTTCCTTTATATTTTGAGGTGCATGCATATTTTTCAACGTGTTGATTTTGTCCGGGTTCGCTCGAATCCCGTCCTTCGAGATCATGTATCTAAAAAATTTCCCCGACCTGACCCCAAAGGTACATTTCTTCAGATTTAACTTCATCTTCGTATCCCTCAACACCTCAAATACTTCCCGAGCATCTACCTAATACTGGTTCATGGATCGACTTTTGATGAGCAAGTCGTCCACATACACTTCCATACATCTGCCGATCTGTTTAGCGAAGATTTTGTTGACTGCTCTCTGGTATGTAGCCCCGGTGTTTTTCAAACCGAACGGCATGGTTACGTAGCAGAAAGTTCCGAATTCCGTAATGAAATCCGTCTTATCAGCGTCTCGAGGATCCATTAGGATCTGATGATATCCCTTGTACGCATCTAAAAAACCAAACACTTCGAAGTCGATAGTAGAGTCTATTAACCTGTCGATTTTTGGCAACGGATATGAGTCCTCCGGACATGCTTTATTGAGGTCGGTGAAGTCCACACACATACAACAGCTGCCTTCGGGCTTTTTGACTAACACAGGGTTGGCTAGCCATTCGGGATAAAACACTTCCCTTACTATCCTGCGGATAATAACTTTCCGACTTCTTTCTCTATGGCTTCGACTCGATCATGCCAAAGCTCCTCTTTTTATGTCTAACTGGTTTCTTGGCTTGATCTATTTCGAGTTTATGGACCGCGATATCTGTGGATAGTCCCGGCATGTCATCGGCCCTCCAAGCAAAAACATCTCTGAACTCGATTAGTAGCTCGACCAGTAATTGTTTTTCTTTGGCCGGGATCCAAACCCCGACTTGTACACACTGATCATCTTCGCCTTCCCATAGATGAACATTTTCGACCGGATCAACTGAGATCCAACTCTTCTCTTCTTCTTCCTCCGGAATCAGTTCCTCGACTGGGACTTATTGTATTGCCATTTTCCCGTCCATGACAATGGAGTTACAGCTCCACGCAGCGTCAATGTCTCATCTTACTTCATGAGAGCCGTTCCTGGTAGGGAACTTCATACTGTTGTGGAAAGTTGAGATGATTGCGCGCAGGTCGAAGAGAGCAGGTCGTCCCAAGATGACATTGTATGCCGAAGGAGCCTTGACTACCACGTAGTTTAATTCAAGGGTTCTTCCTTTCTCGCCATCCCCGACCGTCGTTAGCAACCGTATCGATCCCATGGGATGGACCGCTTGTCCTGTGAACCCAAACAAAGGAGACGCTAGAGGAACTATGTCCTTCTCTTTCAGTTTCATCGCCTCAAAAGCCGAGTAATACAGGATGTTTACCGTGCTACCATTATCGACGCAGACTCTCGATACCCGAGTTCGGCTAATCACCGCTTCAATTACCAACCCCTCACTGTGATTCCGAGACTTGGAAATATCGTCTTTGGGTCCATACCCAACTTCCGTTATAAATCTCAGTCTCTTATTTTCCTTCAAGATGTCAGTTGGCTCTCGACTGGCTCGGTCTTTATCATTCTCAGCTGGCCCAAAGATCGTATTGACGTAATTGTTAGGTCGATTATCGTCATACCTATCTCGATCAGGATCGCCTCTGTTGTTTCTTTCTCGATCTGGAGATCGGTCCCGACGTGGTGATCGATCTCTACACCTCTGAGCGTCACGACCTCGATCTCGATCTTGATCAGAATTCTTCCTTTTAAATTCTCTGCGCCCTTTGGGCTCGCTGCCCTGAGACCTATCAACAACCTGATCTAGCTTGCCTTCTTGAATACAAGCATCGATGTCTCTTTTCAGGTCGTCACAATCCTCCGTTGTATGACCTATGTCCTCATGAAACTCACAATACTTTTTGGGGTTTCTCTTTTCTCGAGGCTTTTTAGTGGCCTCGGTTTCTTTGATATGCCCTTCGATATCATGATGGACAACACTTCCCCTCGAGACCGATTGAGGGGGATAAGATCTCTATCGCGTAGAGCTTATTTCTTTCCCAAACGTTCTGAGACGGGCCACTGTTGCCTTGCTCTCGGTGTTCTGTCCTTTGGATTGATTCTTATTCGGACCTCGAGTGTCCTTCTTCGAATCCATCCAGTCGGATTGGGTGTGCCTACGCACTGCCTCTTCCCCTTGACAGAATCTATGCACCACATTAACACACTCATCCATGGTACGAGGGACATCTCTGCTCAACTTCATATATAACTTTGTATTCCGCAACCCTCCCACGAACGATGTGATCAAAAGTCGATCATCGGCATTCTCGACTTGCATGGCCACGAGATTAAATCTCTTCAGATAATTTATCATCGTTTCATCATTTTGTTGCTTCATATTAATGAGGTGCGTAGCACTTAAATGGAATTTTTGTTTATGATGAACGCATCTCGAAATTTGCGGGCTAGCATAGCAAAACTAGAGATTGACCCGGGTCGGAGCTTGGTGAACCATTCTCTGGCTCGACCAACGAGCAATGTCTCGAAAGCCCGACATCGCATTGCATCAGGTGCGCCATCCAACCTCATCTGAGATAGATACCTGTGTAGATGGTCCTCTGGATCAGTGGTGCCATCATAAGGTTCTATCTTCGGTGTCTTAAACCCTTTGGGTTTGGGGAAATCCTCGATTTCTTTCGTGAAGGGCGATTCTATCCATAGAGAGACTTGGTTTTTGCCCAGAATGATGTCCAGTTCCTGCCTAACGCTATCCTCATCGATCCTTTGATGCTTTTGTTGAATTTTGCGTCTCTTTCTCTCTATGGAGCTGGAAGATGCACTGATCTCTTCCCTAGGGATGTGCTTGGCGTTGTCGGCGGCTTCTTCTTTGCGCCGCCTGCTGCTTTACGTGCCATGAACGCCTCCACTATAATCCTGGACATCAATTCACGATCAGCCCCTGCCAATTGATCCACAATAACTTGATGTTCCGGAGCAAGACCTTGCTTCTCCTTCTGGGGATCTTCGTGGACAGGATCCAGCATGGGTCCTTTGTTCCTTGTGGATCCAGATCCATCTGCTCATTGATCTGCGAGCCCTGTTGATCTGTGACTTTGGAAGTGGTTTTCCTGGCGTTCTTATCCTTGGGAGGCATCGTGATCTTGACGTATCCAACAATAGAAAGACCCCCTTCTAGCGCGAATGACGATGACAAATTATGTCACCTTATTAATCTGGGTCTTGATCGAATCTAGTGATGAACACCCAAAACCCTAATGCCTCAAGAATGAGTTGTAGGTTTTATGATTTGCGGCTGAGTCTAAGAGCTTGTCTTAGATTGCCTACGTATCTTGTAATTGTCCAGGAATCAAGCCTTACGTAGTTCCTGGAACGTGGTATTTATAATGATAATGCGTGCCCTAACCCTAATATTAGGTCGGTCTTAGCTATTGCCATATTTACCCTTAATGGGCCTTGCCCCTTGCCCTTTGCCCAAATTATCATGCTGATAACGGGCCTTCGTAGCTGGTGCGGACTCTGTCCTCGACGCCGACTTAACCGACTTGCGGTAACCGACTTTGGGAACCTTATCCTACATTGCTCGAATGTCGATCGGCGTAGACCGCATCGAGTCTCGACATGCGTACATTGGTACTAATTCATAACGTGAGGACCAACCGATAGACGACACGCGGATGGGTGAAATCCTGTATCGTCAATCTCCAACATGCGTGCAGTGGGTGATGGAAACGGTTGGTGGTAAGTATGAAAGAGTGAGTAGGGCATGGTAAGACATATTGGGTAAGGTGAATGGTAAGGTAAGATGGTAGGGTAAGGCTACCCACCCACTCATCTGACCCTACCCATCCGCCTATTCTACCACACACATCACCCTATCCTACCTTACGCACATTATCCGGCCTACTCTACCATTTTCATCATCATGTCATATCCATCACTTCACATGTCATATATTATAAAATTTAGTTCATTTGATTATTTCGTGTTTTAAATACAATAATGAAATTAGTAGATTCCATTTCATTTTCTTAATTTCATTCATTCCATTTCATTGAATTATATTCATGCAAAACATACGTGTAATTAGTTTTCTCTAATCTTGACATTATGTGCCATTGTATTTTTGAAGGGTTCCTTTTGTTTTAAGTGCCCCTGTATTTGAATTCATTTTGTTTAAAGTCTGTAAAGAGCGAAAGAATCATTAGTGTATGTGATGACTGTGAGCAGAGCTCGAGGTTCGAGCTTTACACTTATTTAAAAACACAAACATGGGAGAGAGATAAAATGGTGTTTGTGCAAACCCAAGAAGAAGGAAAGCTTGGAAATTGATGCAACATGTCGACGATGCTTGCCTCGAGGCAAAAACAGCAACCCAACTCCACCCACTCTTCAAACAAAACCCCCCATAACCACCACCAATCACTCTTTTCCAGCTTTTCACCACCACCCCACTTCCTCTTTTTCCCTCTTCTCTCAGCCCTTTTCGTCATTTCCGCCGCCGCCGGAAATCATGAAGCTTTGGCTCTATACTCATGGCTACACACCTCTGTTTCACCTCCCCTGTTGTTTTCTAACTGGAACTTGCATGACTCTAATCCATGCAATTGGAGTTACATAACATGCAATTCAAATAGTTTTGTGTCTGAAATCAATATCCAGTCTATCCCTCTTGAAATTTCACTTCCTGCAAATCTTTCTTCCTTTGTGCATCTTCAAAAAATTGTGATTTCTGATGCAAATATCACAGGAACAGTCCCAGAAGATATTGGGTACTGTCAGTCCTTAACTGTGATTGATTTTAGCTCTAATAGCCTTACTGGAATCATCCCAGAAAGCATTGGTAATCTTTTATATCTTAAAGATTTAATCTTGAACTCAAATCAATTAACAGGAAAAATCCCAGTTGAAATAAGTAAATGTCAAAGTCTCCAAAGTCTTTATCTTTTTGATAACAGTCTGAGTGGAAATATACCCTCTGAACTTGGTTTATTATCTGGTTTAGCAGTTTTTAGAGCAGGTGGGAATAAAGATATTACTGGAGGAATACCTGATGAGCTTGGAAACTGTAGTAATTTGACAGTTTTAGGCCTTTCCGATACTCGTGTTTCGGGTTTTTTACCTGCATCTTTAGGTAAGCTCAACAAACTTGTGACATTGTCAGTTTATACTGCTATGCTTACTGGTGAAATACCTTCTTCATTAGGGAACTGTACTGAGCTTGTGAACTTGTATCTGTATGAGAATAGCTTATCCGGTTCGATTCCCGTAGAGATCGGTTCGCTTCCAAAGCTCGAAAAGTTGTTGTTATGGCAAAACAATTTTGTTGGTGTAATTCCTGAAGAGATTGGGAATTGTAGTAAATTGACAATGTTGGATTTGTCTTTGAATTCTCTGTCTGGGACTATACCTCTGTCCATTGGAAAGCTTGTTATGCTTGAGGAGTTTATGTTTAGTAACAACAATGTTTCTGGTTCGATCCCTTCGGTTTTGTCCAATGCCTCGAATCTTATGCAGTTACAGCTCGATTCGAATCAGATATCGGGCTTGATCCCTTCTGAGCTCGGGTTGTTGAAAACTCTTGTAGTGTTCTTTGCTTGGGATAATCAGCTTGAAGGTGGCATACCTTCAAGTTTAGCTGGTTGTAGTAGCCTTCAATTGCTCGATTTATCGCGCAACTCACTTACGGGTAGCATCCCTCCGGTTTTGTTCCGTTTACAAAACCTTACAAAGCTTCTCTTGGTTTCAAATGATCTTTCTGGTTCAATCCCTTTAGAAATCGGTAACTGTACTTCTTTAGTAAGATTAAGGCTCGGGAATAATCGAATTGCCGGTGAAATTCCTAGGGAAGTCGGGGGTCTTAAAAATCTGAACTTTCTTGAGTTATCCGGAAACCGGTTTTCCGGGCCAGTCCCGGATGAAATTGGTGGTTGTACAGAGTTGCAGTTGTTAGATCTTAGCAACAATACACTCGAAGGCCCGTTACCTAATTCGTTGTCAACATTATCGAGCCTTCAAGTAATGGATGTTTCAGATAACGGATTTTCGGGTCCTATACCCCATGAGTTTAGCTCGGTTGGAGTCTTTGAACAAGTTGAGCTTAAGCAAGAATTCATTTTCTGGATGGATTCCACCTTCATTAGGCCTATGTTCAAACCTTCAATTCCTAGATCTTAGTAGCAACGAGCTTTCCGGAAATATCCCGAACGAGTTGAGCAAGCTTCAATCCCTCGAAATATCGCTCAATCTAAGTTTCAATGGATTCACTGGGCCAATTCCTGCTCAAATTTCTGCTCTTAGAAAGCTCTCTGTTTTAGACCTTTCCCATAATAACCTCGAAGGCGATTTGAGCCCACTTGCTGCACTCGATAATCTTGTCTCATTGAATGTTTCCTACAACAATCTGTCTGGTTATCTTCCAGACAACAAGTTCTTTCATCAGTTATCCACATCTGATCTTACCGGAAATCAAGGTCTATGTTCCCAAGTAGGTGATGCGTGTTTTCGAGCTGGCTTAGGTGTACTAAAAAACGATAATGAAGGAAGACGATCAAGAAGACTCAAGCTAGCTATAGCCTTGCTCGTGACACTAACCGTAGTAATGGTGATCACCGGAACATTTGCAGTTCTTGAGCACGAAGAACACTTAACGGCGACTCTGATTCTGAAATTGAGATTCATGGCCTAATTGGCAATTCACACCTTTTCAAAACTAAACTTTACGGTAGAACAAGTCTTGAAATGTTTAGTCGAATCAAACGCCATTGGAAAAGGCTGTTCGGGAGTCGTTTATCGTGCTGACATAGGCAATGGCGAGGTCATAGCTGTCAAGAAACTCTGGCCAACAACCATGTGTTCAAACAATAAGCGTGGATTCGACGACAAATGCACCGTTCGTGATTCGTTCTCAGCCGAAATACGAACATTAGGCTCCATCAGACACAAGAACATAGTAAGATTCCTAGGATGTTGTTGGAACAGAAGCACAAGATTGCTTATGTATGACTATATGCCAAATGGAAGCCTAGGTAGTATTCTACACGAACGAAACGGAGCCGGGCTCGAGTGGGAATTACGATACAACATTCTTTTAGGTGCAGCACAAGGGATTGCTTATCTTCACCATGATTGTGTCCCTCCAATTGTTCATAGAGATATTAAGGCGAATAATATACTTATCGGTCTCGAGTTTGAGCCGTATATCGCGGATTTCGGGCTCGCAAAACTCGTTGATGATGGTGATTATGCTAGGTCATCTAATACCGTTGCTGGTTCCTATGGATATATTGCTCCAGGTAACTTAACTACTTTTTATCTTGCATTATTATTTGTTATTGTCATTCTTAATTTAATATTTTTATTTTATTTTATTTTGTATGCAGAATATGGTTACATGATGAAGATAACAGAGAAAAGTGATATATACAGTTTTGGGGTAGTAATGCTAGAGGTTTTAACAGGTAAACAGCCAATTGATCCCACAATACCAAATGGACTCCATGTAGTAGATTGGGTTAAGCAAAAGAAAGAGATCAATGAAGTCTTGGACAAGACCTTATCGTCTCGACCCGAACCCGACGTTCAAGAGATGACGCAAGCATTAGGGATAGCTTTACTATGCGTGAACGCGGTTCCAGACATTTAACGCCTCACGATGAAAGACGTGTCTGCCATGTTGAAAGAGATCAAGCAAGAAGGAGGCGAAGAAGAGTACACGAAGATCGATTTGGTAAATAATAAACCGAGTGGTGGTGCTGGTGGTGGTCAAGCAGCAACATCTTCTACTACTAAGGAGACGCGAAGAATGTATCCGAAGAGTAATAACACTAGCTTCTCCGGGTCGTCGTTGCTTTATTCATCGTTTTCGAATATTAAACATGGATTTAAATGACATGGAAATCTGGGCGGGCTTTGTATCGACCCGTGGATCCTCTCCCTTGTGGGGCCAAGATTGGTGGGGCCAAGATTGGTGTAATGACGTTTGTTTTCTACGATGAGACAGGTGTTGTAGTCTGTCAAGATTGGTTTGGTGTGATGACGTATCTAGTGTTCTTCGTTTTCTACAAGTCAGAGACGTGTGTTGTGATCTGATTGGTGTAAGGGACGTGTCCAGTATCTGTTTTCTACGGTTTACGACAGATGTTGTGATCACCGGTGTTCGTTTTCTACCGTGAGACATGTGTTGTGATTTACATAGGCTTGTTTGCTTTTTTAAGTTTGATGCAAAAAAGAAGATAGAATAGTTGTCATAATGAGAACATTTTTTATGTTTCATATTGTGATGTGTGGGGAACAATTGGTTGCATTTGCATGGACCAATCATATTTGTGTTTTACAATAACTATGTGTATTGGATATTGTTCAACTATTAAATTTACTTGACATTGTTTGATGTGGGATGTTAGTTGATTTGTTAAAAAATAGAGAAATCTATGGATATGTATTGTATAGTTTATGGGTAATTTTCTCTGTGTGTACTAAGCGTGTTAGAGTGTTTTTAAGCGTTTTTATTGTTTACGAACATCATATCTCTGTACAGAACGAAGACACCACGGAAAATGAATCCCATGGTTTTACAACATAGACATGTTTTCTTTGTCGGATGGATTATTGGGCCATGAGAAAAAGCCAAGATATCATTCCCAGGATTTAAGGTTTTGGATACAGCTTACAGACAAAACTTGTTTTGAGAGAAAAAAATACTAGTTTAATTTTGAAGAATTTGATCAGCTACTATTTGTCTTTATTCGACAAGTTGTGATAGCCATTAGGTTTAATTGTCGATGTTTATCCCCTGTGTGTTTAGTACGTCACACAATATCAATACGTACGTATGAATATGAGTTTGTTGTATTGGTATTAAATTCATAATAAATTTTAATTACGCATACTCTGCCTCAGTAGATATAATCGTAAGATAATGAAATATACTTCTAGAAAATAGGATTAAATCATATTTACAAAACATATCATCCATACCTAGACGTGACCGGTTAGAAATTTGGTTTGCCTCTCAGCGCGATCCTCCGATTCGGATTCAAAACGAACTGGAATCGCGGTTTCAATTTCTAGCCGGTTCGCGGTCTCCTAAACCCAGCGGGTCTTGGCGGTTCCCCTGGCCGGTTCCGGGTCTTGTCGATCACGGTTCTAATCACGGTTCCAAAAAAATCAATATTTTTTTTAGAAAATTTGTATAACGTACGTTAAAATTAATAATAAATTCTAGTTGGTTATTAAACTGTGTATAATATTTAATTTCATAACTATATTTTAAAAAAACACACGGGTTGTATAATATTTAATTTCATACCTTATATTCTAGATAAATCGTAAGTAAATTAAAGAATAATGCGTGACACTAGTGTCACAATATATCATACGAGCGGAATCAGAAAGTACATCATACGGGCGCCCAACGCCCTCCAGGTGAGGTCTTTATCTCGCATGATGATCCATGAGGCGAGGAGTTGAAAATAATTTTGACTAGTTAAGAAGTTCTATTTTTTAGTTATGTATTTCCACGAATTCGTGTTAGGTTTTTAACATTTGGGGTGCGTGTTGTACATATTTTGCTTACAAAATTTTAATAAAGATCCGGTTTACACCAAAACAAAAAAAAAAGTAATAGTAAAAAGCAATATATTAGTAAGTTGTGACACTAGTGTCACAATATTTTTTTTTGAAAAGATAAAAAACAACATTTTATGATACATTTTATACATTAATTAACAACACCGTTTACTAAATAAAAGAATTGCTAAGAAAAAAAAAATAACATTGATTAACTTTTAACATTCATTATAACGACCATTTTTCGATTACATTAATTTATTACAATACAATAAATGATGGAATATTCTACGTAACGATTACATTGATAAAACTAAATTAATATAACAAAACACTACAACAAACAACATTCAACATTGATATTACATCGATTTTCATAACGTGCATGTAGATGTTGTTACATGTCACATCCTACCCGGCTATCCGTCTCGACGTCTCCGCGCATCCTGCATATAATTTTCATATTCCTCGGAATGTCTTGTTCGTAAGTGTCGTACATAACAACCAAAACCGATTCCACACTCATAATGATACACTTTTTCTCAAACGCTACAAACATCCTTAAATTTTGAAGGATTCACTTCCCCGATAGTTGCATTAGTAACATTTTCTACACGTTTTTTTTTTCCGAAAAGCTGACACTTTGATAGACATTGCAAAATAATATATTTCGAATGTGATAAAGTAAACGAATTTATTCAGAACAACTTCAAATCACTATCCGAAATATATTATAATGGTAGATAATATTATAATATGAGAGTTAGAATAGAATTGTGGGTAAGAAGTGATAAAATGAATATGTATTTATAGTGTGATGAGTGTGTGCTATTTTAAGATAAAAACCAAATTATTCAAAAAAATTGAAAAACTATATGTTGGAGACTTCGTCCACTTGAAGGGGAAAAAAAAAAAATAGAAAACCGCCGGTTCGGGTCCTCTGGGCCGGTTTGACCGTCGGTTTTATCTGATTCAACCACCGGTCCGGAGTCGGTGGAGCACCTAAACCGGTTGGACCGTGAATCGCCGCCTTGATTCTGACCGTGGCCGGTGACTGTGGAACCGCCGTGTCTGACCCGTAAAAAGCCCCGGAACCGGCCACCTCTATCCATACCTCTCACCTTAATCAAGCACCCGCCTTGTCCTGCCCTGCCCCACCGCACAATAAGAAGTGCCCCCATCCTAACTTATTCCTCGTCATTGCCCCAACACACTTTATTATACATTTTACTCCACCTCTATCTCTATCCTATCTTTACCTTACGGTAAGGTTCAATAAGATAACGTAGAGATCCGTAAAAAATATACATCGAAAGTTTATGTCCGAACGAATAAATTTGTAAATGAATATATGTACTTTTTTTACACCTAAAAGAAGTAAAGTCTTTACGGAATTAAACACCTCATATTATATGTGAAATTGCAGGTATTATAGTATTTCGACTCTTTTACCGGTGAGCTATATTATGAAGGCAAAATCTTCCTATTTTTCAAGTTGATAATGATATAATTTTTTTTAGGAGATAATGATATACTTACTATTTAAAGTCTATAATGTATTTACACGGTCATCATTTTATAAAAATACATTGACAACCACAAAAATACAAAACCATATTGAATTTAATTATGATGTAAATTTTATAGAGTAAATCTACGAATACTTTTCAAATGTTGTTATAAAAGCATAGGTTTCTTTCCTTAAAAAAAAAAAATTAAAGATTGTGAAGGACAATTTTAATTTAAAATGATTAAGAAGAACAGTTACGATATGTGTTACTACATTTTTATACATGTATAACTACATATATTAGTATATTTTGTCCTTCTCAACCATTTTATATCTTGTCCTTCTGGCATCTGCCCTCTGAAAAAAGAGCAGTTTTCAAATTTAACCCTAAAAAAAGGGAAAAAAAGAAAAGAAAAAACAAATCATTCCCCCCCCGCCCTCTCCCCCTTATCTGAAGGCGGGAAACTGAAAGGATAGTAAAGAGAGAGAAACTCTGAAAGCAATTTTTTAGAGTGAGAAAATTCTGGACTCCATTAGCGTGGAGAAATGGAAACATCGAGCTCAGACACTGATTTGCAGAGACTAATCGAAGCCATTAAATCAGCTGATGTGAGCTTTCTACCTTCATTTTCAATTAGCTTAATGTTATCATTGCTTTTAATTTCAATTTCATTTATTCATTTTGTTGTTTTCTTCAAGAGTTATGGCGATATTGCATTTATACTGTGAAATCGTGAACTCGTCATATATCTGGTTTAATTGCACGATAAATTGGTAATTCAGCTCATAATGTTCATCAATATTTGTTGTAACTCACCAGATACGAAACTGAGTTCACTATTTTGATTTTCTAGTCGGTATTCTTTAGTTTCATATGAATGTAGAGGTTGACAGAGAAATACGCAGTGCTTTTAAAAATTTGATTGCGAGTATGGATTTGAAGTGTTTGATTGCATGCACGTGTAGAGTTTTTGATGATTTTGTTGCGCTTGAAGAAGCTTGAAAAGCATCTCTAATCCCCAAGGGGATGGCAATGATGTTAAATATGTTAAGCATTAGCATAAGAAGATTCACATATTAGTCATTTCTTAGAGAGGTTACTGGTGCTTACTTTATTTTATAGGATGCATTGTGGTGGCAACAAAAGGATAATGTTTTTGTTGGTCATTATGAGCTAAAAAAAGCACAAGATTTGTTTCTCGAACACGATATGTTGAGGATTTGCATAGTACAAGCTGAATGTGCATATGCTAGAGCACATAAGTTATTACAAGGGGTATTAGAGTACAATGATAACATCCGGCCCTTGTTCGCATCGTAATTGTCCTTGTTCTTCAACATATTTTGTTGATAGAACTTCGTTCTCATTTGCGGTTCTATAATTTTGAATTTGTCTTTTCGTACTTGGTAAAGTTCTGTACACATTTGACTATGCTAGATAATTTCCCAATGTTGGGCTCTTTCTTTAATCTATACTTCTGTTTTATTGCTGAATTCATTCTGTACACATTGAATAATAGATGCCTAAATTTGCTCTCAATCAATATATCTTGCAGGTTGTGGAAAACCGTGTGCAATTACTCTCTGACGTTGAGGAATTAAGCATAACAGAAAAATTCGAAGTGAATACTCTACTTGAAGCTTTGACAGTATCCTATAAATTGAAAAAGAGGAATTCACCTATTCCTAGTGAACTCTGCTCTAATATTCTAGTAATTTCTGTGAGAGAATCACATTACTGCATCATGTTGTAATACATCTTGATTGACTGTGTGCTTATCACTGCACTTAAGCAGGCTAAATTTCATTTTATGGAACAAATTCTGATGATTTATGGTGCCAATTTTGAACGGAGTATTGAATTGAAATTCAGATACCACCGAATTTTTGCTTGTTACTAACTTTTCCCGTTGACACTTATCACTGCACTTAATTCAGACTTTGGTTCTAATTTTTTGTACTATGTTTCTGTACCTTAACGTTAACTGGGCTTTTTGGGAGGACTTCACATGTCTCGACATATCTCAATGCACTCTGAACAAGTCTATCTTGCATGCTGCTGCCAAATACATGGACTCAGATGTATCTGATTGTCTAGACAGATTTCTTGGCTTGGGCATCAAGGTTTGGGTTCCCCCCCTGATTTTGCACCTTTTGGTTGCATGTAACGGTGTCTCAATTAATGGTTTTCTTGAGAAGACAGACTGCTTGTAACTTTAGGATTTTGATTACCAGGCAAGCATATGGTGTAGGAAGCATCTGAAGATGTCACTTATGTCAACTGAGGAGTCCCCAGAAGAAGAACATACTAGCTTCTTTTATCAGGTAAGTAGTATAGACACAATTTCCCCGTTAAGTTGACACTAGAAACTGGTAACTTCAGTCCTTCCTGAATCCTGCCTAATGTGATATGCAGAATACCGGACAAAGTCACTAGTGTTTTTACGTGTTGTACACGAGATATATTTTGGATCTACTATGAAATTAGCTTTGTTTCACTAATTGTTGAAACATTGAGCAATTAATGTGTGAAAAGGAAAAGCATACTTCATTAATATCCTATGAAATTCTTACAGCTGCTGTTGGATTTGCTCAGTTACACGGCCGCTAGTTTTTCAGCTTTGACAAGATACTCCGTTCCCAGCAGCAAGGAGTTTATGCTCTTAATTGAGAATTTCGTTTTAGAAGTACTAGGCCTGACTAAAGATTTATTGTTGGAGATTAAGGTAATGAATTTAGGGTGTGGTGATTGTATTTCTTTCTTTACTTGATCTGTTCTACGACAGGCTTTTAGAAACTACTCATGTTCCATTTGGTTCTGTGAATTCTGAACAGAGGATTACCGCATTTGGTTCAGAAGTTCCCAAATTGGCTCAGTCGGTCCTTGATAGCGTGATTCGGCTCTGCAAGGTATACTCTAACGGAATATCTTGGGATGATTACAACGTAAGATTCGAGAATGACAAAAAGCCGTATGTAATGAAGAGGTTGATCACACGGATTATGCTATCAATATCATAACACATACAATAAACATGCTATGCGAAGTTGGCATGGTTGCAGCTAATGATGGTGGTAGTCTTGTAAGCATACTCAATTTGTCATGGAAAGGTGTTGTCACTTTACTTCATCTCGGTAGAGGTGCTTTAGCTACAAAGGTGGATGTAGCACGTGTCATCGTCAATCTTGTTTCTCTAGCTAACGAAAGCTTGAAGCATGCGGCGCATTCTTGGTCATCACAGTTGAAAGAAACGATTTCCGTAGCTGATGCTAAAAGGATTTTCCTTCCTGTTAAATTTTATCTGATCAACGCGGTTAGAATTATTTCTCACTACACAGCACAGGCAATTTGTGTCTACAAAGAAATAGCTGCCTGTGTCATCATTATTTCAAGTTTTAGGATTTATCTGAGCAAATGGGAACCGTTAAAAGACGCAAATGAAGCTTTGGCTGATACTCTCGAGCCAACGTCTCTTCATTTGCTCAATTCGATTCTGGGTAGCGCGAGAAGTAAAACAAGGGAAGAAGCATGAGATTCTAGACTGGTTGGTCAAAGCTGAAATTGATCTGAGTGTATTTTTCGGTGATTCAGTCGACCCTAATTCAGCAGGTGATATGGTTCATGAAGTGAAAATGTTGTTGCTTGGTCAAGTCTTCTTATTTCTTACCCTTCTTCGGAGCGCCTCTGATTTTGAAGATGATGTCCAACTCTGGATGGCCAGAAAGCTTCCATGGCTTTTCGATAATCTCGTGGATGAGTATATATATTCTTCTGTTCTTGTCCTACAGGTACCCGTACTACATGCTTCACATCAAAACCAGGAGTTTATTCTTCAGCCTTTAATCCATTTTCTGGTCAATGTGTTAAAATCATTCTTGATACTTATGTCCTCTAGTCCAGCTTGGAATGAGGTGGGAAATTTCCTTTTTAAAAACTTATTCCATCCGCATATTCTTTACTCGGAGATTATTACAGAATTATGGGCTTTTATATTTCGTCATGGTGAGGCAGATATAGCGCATGATGTAATGGACAAGCTCTGCTCATTACTGAAGTGCACCGCCTCTTCAGAATCAGCCACAATTCCAGGCAGCCCTTTAAGAAAAATTGCACGAATTATTTCCATGCTCGTTACCTCTTGCTCAGGAGAAGTGGCGAATCAAGTTTATAATTCTGTTGCCGGAGATAACAAATCACAACATTCTTCAATCATGTTCATGGCTTTGCTAATGGAAGGTTTTCCCTTAAATTCTCTTTCAGAAAGGACAAGAAGTACTGTGAAACAGCGTATTGTAACCGAATATTTTGCCTTCATAGAGAGCTTCGAAAGTAGATTACCGATACCTGGTGACATTGCAATTTTCGGTGTCCCGGTATTTTCTGTTCATGCTGCCCTACAGTTTCAGTAAGTAATCATATCATACTCAAACATATGCATCAGTAAGTCCTGTAAGTTAAATAAGTATTATTATCATCCATTTGAAGCTTGTTGTATTTCTTGTAGACAGGTCAGTATTTCTGATTCAGAAATGAAGATCTTTGAGTTTCTCATTCGTATCATCCGCAAATACAGACGATCTCAAGAGGACAGAACTAAACATTATTACAGCAGGCTCTTGTCTGAAGCGCTAGGAATACTCTCGAACATGAAGCATCTATATTCAGCCGATGAAATGGAAAAAGTTGTTTTGGAGCTACGTAACCTCTTCATTTCTAGTCCGTCAAACCCAACGTCTAGCAGCTTCTTGTTCCGTTGCCAACCAAATCTAGCTTCTTTCATGGCTGGTCTAGGTCATGCCCAAGTATCAGACAATGAAGATAATCCTAAAAGTAGAGCTGTTTGGGAGTTGTACCACATGTTATTAAGGGAAAAACATTGGGCTTTCACTCACTTAGCTATTGCAGCATTCGGGTATTTCGCTGCACACACTTCTTGCAATCAATTATGGCGGTTTGTCCCACATGATGCAGCGCTTTCGTTTGAATTGGAAACCGGAATTGAACCAGACGAGGATCGATTCATGTCCGAACTGAAAGCTTTTCTCGAGAAAGAACTGGCATGCATCGTAACTGAAACACCGATTCCTGATCGTCTCAGAATAGTGGACAAAGATGCCATGATCCTAAAAGAGATGTTTTTTAAGCAGAAGGCTAATGTAGCTAAAATCGTCGATGTTATAGCCGGTGATGATGTCATGGAGATTGATCAGAGAAATAAGAAGAGGAAGCTGCCTGATGAAATAAGTAAAGGAGTAGAGTTACTGCAAAATGGTCTGAAAATCATGGGTGACGGGCTGTCTCAATTGCAGCAGCATAATAACCAGTTTGGGGTTGGCGATATTCAG
The DNA here is from genome assembly GCA_026214975.1 of Gentiana macrophylla. Taxonomy (NCBI): domain Eukaryota; kingdom Viridiplantae; phylum Streptophyta; class Magnoliopsida; order Gentianales; family Gentianaceae; genus Gentiana; species Gentiana macrophylla. The sequence continues at coordinate 100,045,818 of CM047815.1, read as the reverse complement.
GACAAGTTTGTGGCTCAATTTTCTCGCCTTGAAGATGTTATTGCTCACTTGGTTAGCCTAACTAATGCTAGGTAAGTGTTCAATTCATCATTTTTTTACAGTATGAACTATGAAGTCATATTCCTCTTTTATTGCTTGAAACAAGTGAATGAGTTCAACCTTGTAAATGCATATTTTTGTGCTGACTCTCTTCAAAGTATTTTCAATCTTTTATTTTTAAATTTTCTCTGCCTTTTTGTTATGGGAGACAGTATACCCTGTTTTTCTTTCCCTTTGAAATAGTATTGATTGTGACCTCTGATAGAAACGCTACAAGTCATATATACTTAGAGTAGATCTATAGTTGTCAAGGTGCTCGCCTAGGGAGGCAAGGCCGAGATCTTACCACCTAGAAGGTAGGCGAAGGTCGCCTCAGCAAGTTGTTGTACAAAAAGGGCGTTACGTGTGTGCAAATGGGGTAAGTTATGACCTAGTTAGTACTTTTGTCTGAGTTGTTGCAAATACAAGCTTAAACAACGGGTACTCAACTCGGCTCGTGTACAGCAGTTCTAAGGGTGTCTATAGGAATACCGAGATGAAGAAGAGGTCGAGTATATGACCTGTCTAGAAACCAGTGCCGAACTACTGGCACACGTCGAGAAGACAGATTTATCCTCTTCACAAAGACAGTAACAATTTCATCATAAAAAAACATTAGTTGATAAAATTAGACTTTACAACAAACATTGTGTGGATCATGACATTTTCAACCATTTTCCAAGTGGTAAAATATCTTTTAGGAGATTTTTTTTTTTTTTTGTTTGTTTGTTTGTTTGTTAGATGATGTTGTTGCAAGTGGTCAAGTAACGTCAAAGGAAATTAGTGATATTAATTATTCCCAATATAATATAAATATTAGCTGCTGCTACTACTACTACTTTTACTTACATAGCCTTTTGACACAAGCAAAGCATAAACCCCAAGGTCAAACATAGCTGCAGGCTGATTCATACTATAACAACAATTGTATGATGATGATACCAGAAATCAAGGAGAATTATTAGGGGCAATTGGGGTGCCCTTTTTCATCCACCGTTTTACACCAAATCTTTGAAACCGTCTATTAGTAATAATAATAATAATAGAGGTCCATAACATGCTCTTTCCATAAAATAGAGAATGCATTTCATTAAAAATCCCACAACAAATTCACCGTGATATCACATTTCGAGTTATGTTTGATTTTGTTCAAGTAAAAAAAGGGGCATTCGGAACACAGATTCGATATTCTGTGTTTTCATTATCAATAGGTTGTCAAAAGAGATAGTTTGTATTGTTTTTATCGACTGTCAATAAAAAAAAAGTAGTACTATGTTTGTCTTGTTTGATTGCATTGATTATCGTGTTGCATAAATAACACAAATAACATTATTTTGTTGATATAAATTACAAATTGTTTATTTTATTTTATTTTATGATTCAATAAACGAAGTTAAATAATGAGGTAGGTATGTCCAACGTAAGTTGATGATCTAGCTTAAAGGCTGCCTTACTAGCTCTTGTCGCGGTGTGTATACATGTTACTAATCCATGTGCTGAAAAAAACAATTCTTCTTGGAGCTATTATTTGCACCCACCAAGACTCTATCGGTGCACCCATCTATTGATGTACCACACCGATTTTACAAAATCGATATTGTGAAAGTTGATTGTAAAGTTCCATATCAGTTAAATAATATCCTGCTCAACCTCATATAAATGCTGAGGCATAAAAATCTCATCAACTCGTATAACCCCTTTGCATCAAAATGAGCGACAAATGATCAAGCAGTTGACTGCACCATTTAAGATTCATTTAAGCCTCTACCTGCACTGAGTGCAGGCGGCGATGATTGATGGTGGAGCAAAACCGACTTATCATATGTCGATTCTCACGATGTAATTACTTAAAAGTCGGTCTTTGATTCAAGAAGAAACTTTCACAAGGTCAATTCTAGTGCCCCACATATTGATGTACCACAACGACTTCTGGAGCAAAAAACCGACTTATCATATGTCGATTCTCACGATGTAATTACGAAAAGTCGGTCTTTGATTCAAGAACCGACTTTCACAAGATCGATTCTAGTGCCCCACATATTGATGTACCACAACGACTTCGTAGAATCGACCGTCTGAGAGTCGGTTCTAAACCCAACAACCGACTTTCCGTTTGTCGATTCTCACAGTGTACTTATTAGAAGTCGGTCTTTGATTCAAGAACCGACTTTCAAAAGGTCGATTATAACGTGATACATATCGGTAGACTCGTGAGGATGCAAGTAAAGATCCCCCTTCTTACTAAAAGGTAAGATAGATTTGTATTGATTAGTTTCCACAACCAAGCATTTGAGTCATAATGCAAGATAATCATAATAGATAAAATTTCAATGTATCACTTTTTCTATTTCACATGAACACACACTAAGTAAGTCGATCAAAAAAAAAAATCCCTATTGGAAATGAAAAATAAATATCATTAGGTTACCAATCTATCTGTAAATAAACAACAGTCAAGAAAAGCACTAAAATCTGAAAGACTGATTGCTAATAACCACAAATGCTTGCTTAAAACTAATAATGCCACCCAACAAACTACCCTAAAAATACTACCACATCAAAATGTACCATTCATCACAAACTTTGGCCCTATCCCTTCCTGTTTCTTCTTCCTCATCTCCATAATCTTCCTGTGAGAATTCGAGTGCAGTACAGGCGTAAATGTAGGGCTATTAGCAGGACGGTATTCCGGGACCAAACGTCCCGACTTATACCTCACACCACAAGCATTGCACAATGTCTTCTTCCCCAACGGTCCCGTACGCCATTGCGGTGTCTTATCAGAGCCACAATGTAAACACCTCCTACCACCAACTGTTGCTGCAGCTCTGTTCTTTTTCACGATTTTCAACGAACGAATCGGGTTGACACCCTCCAAGAACAGATGCTTATGCTGCTGGCCAAACCCAAAGCCATCTGATCTTCGTTTTCTTCCCACACGTTTCTTTCGCACATAGTCTGGGAAACCGGTGGGCACCTTAAGTGCAATAGTAGTAGTAGCAGTAGTACCAAAGCTAGTCTGATTGTTAGTGACACTGTTGTTTTCAAGAACCGACACGGGGCTATGTTGTTCCCCTAGAAACCCAATATTCCCGGGTTTGTCGAAAAGAATGTTGTCTTCCACTTCTGGGAAATACCTTAGCCATTCCAATTCTTCCTCCTGATCAGCCTGAACAAACCAAACCGAACCAATCCAAATTAGTCAGTGTCAATGCTATCAATTGCAAAATCCAGTAAATTTAAGATCATTTACCCTCAACAACTGCGGTACAGACTCGGTTCAAAAAAAAAAAAAAAAAGGTGTATTTTTAACAATAAACAGATTCAAATGAAAATTTAAATACAAATTTTGTAGATATTACTGGTACAATTGCATAAAAAAGTAGTAGTATTGGGGCCTGAACTGTTTTAAGGAACAAAAGCAGCAATTGCCGAAAAAAGCCCTCGGGCAATAGGGGTTTAGAGAACAAAATTGTAGGGTTTTGAAGGGCAAAACAGACCGCTAAAAGAGCGCCGGAAATTTTCCAATTTCGTATCTAATTCTTCCTTACGAAGTAAAGTAAAGGTCCTCTTTTTACCAAATATATTAACGCATTAAATCACGTTACCCCAACTCAACGAGTCTTGACGAGTTACACCCTGACCTCTAGAAAACAGCCCATACTCGGCCGATTCCCGCACCAACTCGGACAGAAATAGACTAAAAAGGGCAGACGAAGAACCATATAAACCCCATTAAAATCTCAAAATTAACTAACTCACAGCCTTAACTGAACCGCCGCCGTCGTCGCCGCCGCCGGAAAAATTATCAGAGGAAGAGCCCTTTGAAAGATTAAACTTTTTGGTATCGCCTCCAATTTCATCACCGTCCAATTCGAAATCCAGAAGGTCATCACTAACAACGAGCGGGAAATCCCTTGCGAATTCTTTTATTCCCAAAGAGTTCATATTCAAATGGGTATAAAAATTGTTGTTTTTTTCCAATAATTTTGCTCTTTGAGAAGGAGAAATGGGGCGTTATCAATGACTATATCAAATTGAAATTGAAAATTTTTCTGTGGGTTGGGTTTTGGATAGCAACCACAAAAAGATTGGATTTTTAGGTTTTTGAATTTGTGGGTATTTGGATACTTTTTTGTTTTTCTTTTTGTATGGGAGTTACAAACTTATATTATATATATATATATGCTGAATCCCTTCTCATTTTAATTAAATTTTTTTTTGAAAGCTTTTCGTTTTAATTAATGTAAGAGAGATTCTCGTATGGAGATTTATTGCACTGATTGTCATTTATATTTAATTTATACGATAAACGTGTTACTCATCTAATCTTATTTAAAAATATGTTATTATCTAATCTAATGATCTGTAATGTGCTGTAAATTGTAATAAAGGTTTTTTTATTTACAATATTTTTTCTTAAAAATTGTTTAATTTATAGGGATTAGAATATGGATAATGATATACGTATGAATATTGATAGAGATATAAAGTAAGGATACATATTATTTTATATTATTTGACGGTTTATATTGATAAAGACGTGAATGTTATATAGAGTTAGAGTTAAATAATGATATATATTATTTTATCGTAATTTAGAGATGTAAATGAAGTTTATGATCTGAATTATAATAAAATCATCACAACATATTAACATAATAACATGTTTTTAAGATGTGAAACTAGCATTTACATAACAGATTCCTTTGCTGATTTGTTATTTGGATATCTATAAATTTAAAGATATTATGTTTTTCCTTTTACTTTTTTTTTTTATATATATATATATATATATATATATATATATATATATATATATATATATATATATATATATACATATATTGCATATGAAGTTTAATTATAAACTTATTCTTTTCTTTAACTTAACCTTCTTTATGTTTCAAGTTCATTCAGTAAAATCTTAATACTTAAATACTGAATGAAATTTTACAGCTAGCTAAATACTTAATTAACGTCCCTTCTATTTTTGTTTTTGCATAATTTAAGATAATTAAGACACACGTCATAGTCATATATTACGTCCAATATAACCAAACTTTGTCACGTCCTAAATCAACATATGTCAAAAAATCACAACATTATGACAAACTCAAACCATGTTAAAAGAGAATATATATCAAATTACTATATTAATATCATTTAATACAATATTTTCTCAATGATATTCTTACAAAAATAATAATATTTTCAAGTGCTTTTATCACAACCTTGAGTGAAAATTCGAGTCAGAATATATTTGATTTCAATACACATCATTGACGTTAAAAGTTACGTATTTTTTTTAACATAAAAGACACGTAATTCACGAATCACGATCAACTGACGATGTGTTTCTAATGAATTGAGTTTTTTAGTTTTAATTAGTTAAAATATATGATCCTGGATAATATATATATATATATGATTCATATTATTTTATTTAGACGAATTGAATAGATATATCGGCCAATAACATTAAGGGTATTGTTTTAAATATTTTTTTTATTCATTGAAGGTACTACTCAGTCTTTAAAAGACAATATTAACTTTTGGCCATTGATTTATATTAAATATTAACATGTCCATCTCAAAGACAAAAGCAGAAACAAAAATTATAGATTTTTTTATTACTAATAAAACTATAAAACAGGTAATAAAGTAGATTTCCTAATATTATATATGCTCAAGATCTTTCCGTATTTTGTGTAAATTCTTTCCCTTCTTGTTAAAAATGGTAGTCATGACATATTAAAAATATAACTTGAAGATTTTATTTTGTTTTGTATATTGACGTGATGTAAATGAATTTAGTTGAGTCGAAATATTAAATATTTTTTATCTCAAAAAAAAGAAATATTAAATATTTTATATTTGATTAGCATATGAATAATTTTGATTAGTATGGTGTGTTTACAACATAATTTTTTTTTCTCCTAAATGACGAAAGCTTTTATTAAAACCAAACAAACCAAATTTACAACACTACGGCCGTCTCAGATTGTATTTTATTATACCCACACTAATAAGCGCCGATCAAGACCAAATGTCTCCAAGAGACTGGCTTGATAAAAGGAGTGAAGAAATATCAATTGATTACAACATAATCAATCGATCATAATGTGTGTCATTTGTTGTTTTGAGTATAATAATTTATTTTTTTTAACAAATACGTCAATATCACACGTCACCAAACCCAACCATTTCATGCCACGTATTTTTCAGGATAATTTTGTTTAATTTTTTCAAAAAAATCTTTGACTGCGACAAACGCATGTGGCGGCGATGATTTTTGTGGAATTTTATTTTAGATGCTATTATTTGTTTCTAGCACACTAGCTACGTGCAATCACAATAGAGGCTTTTAAATAAATATGTATATGTTTAAGGATATATGTATTATTATTCACTTTAAAGCAAAACTTAATGATATTTTCGTCGAGTAATGATATCATCACAATCGATACGATGAATATCACCATATGATACGTATGTATCTGATAATTTGACATCTATTCAAGGAAACGAGGACGAACGGTGGGTGTAAAGTCTCATAACTATAAAGTAATAGAATGATCACTCATGCGAGACATAAATATCTTATCAATTCGGGTTAGCTCTTTTAGACTAAGTGAAAACGACGGTCTAAGCAGTTGATCAAGTTATTTATGGCTTATTTAGTGCCGTTAGACCCAAGTTATGTGCGTTACGGTGGGGCGCTAAGCCCACTTCCGGACGTAAAACCGAGGCTCCTTCCTTGCAAAGAGATGCCTCGGTATCATATATCATAAGTGATATCATTGATAGATCAAATTGTGGTGTGTCAAAATGATTATGACAATAACACCGTCTGTGCGAAAGTGTGAGCTTGTGCCTTTCAAACCACTCACAGTATGCATGTGATAGTCACGTGCAATACGAGGATATTTTTCTTTTCATTTTACGTGACAACAAAACATAAGCATGTGAACCTATCCAATTATTTTATGTAGAAGAAAGCCAAAAAAGACGAGCGTTATATTATCAAGGCAAACGTACATTGACACCGTCTATGGAAGGAAATAAAAGTCCTTTTGTATTTACAAATGGCAAGAAAGTCGTGGTAATTACTCTGGCCCTTAACACGAATGTTGCAGGTTCGAGTCACAGTATAAACGAAAAAGATGCGTGTATATATTTCATATGCGTGTGAATAATCGTAATCGTAATATGTATAACTTGTCGCAGAGATATGAGTGTCCACTTGTCATAAGTGAAGGTGTACGTAAAATGCGGGCACAATAATTTCACGACGTGTATTTCAAGAAAACGATCATGTATCGAGTCTATAGCCGGTTAAAAAGAGCCAAAGCAATTCAGAGAGTTTATAATCTGTTAAGAGGAACTGACACAATCTCTGAATAAGAACAAGAAGCGTTTTTCATGGAAATATATTCCATAACTTAAGAGCATTCATTTATAAGCCCAGAAACATGAATTCAATCATCAACAAGGGTTCAAGAAAATCGAGACAATGTGATCGAACCGATCCCGTCTTATCAGATAAAATCTTTTTATTCTCTCAAAAAGATGAAAAGCCAAATCTGAAAACCACAAGTTCATTTGAAATGGAAAATCTGATATCATCGGTGTTGCTATATTAACCGCCATAAAATCACCAAACATCGGGGCGGAGCTCTCCTGTGGCTGGCGGCATCCACTTGCCGGAGTTGTACACATTCTCTCCGACTACCCACCCGGGGACATCCTTCATTATTCTTGCTTCTTCTTCTAGAGATTTCTTCAAGTTTATGACATATCTGAAAGTGAAACGCAATTATAAAATGTTCTGAAAATTGGATCAAAAGCAGCTAAATATGATTCAAAAGAAGAAAAAAAGTGTAAATTAATCGGTACAAGATTACTTTTCGTCTTCCTCAGCTTGAATCATTGGCAAGATGGCTCTCCGGGCAGCATATTTTTCTTCCTTTATTACCCTGCAGAATGACGGTGTGCATTTGCATTAGTTCTATTAAACATGCATTTGCTAGTGCTTTTGGAATTCTGAGAAAGCTGGATTCGGTTAACACACCCGAGCAAATATGGTTTGTCTAGTCTTTATCGTTTACCAAATTATAAAATTCTTTCAGAATCAGAAAAAAAAGAAGTTCACAAGAGAAGACGTTTCCAGACGAAGACACAAAAAAAGGTAGCCACTACAGAATATGTTGAGGGAGACAAAGCTCGTACATCACCGAGCTTCTTGTCCTAGATTTGTTTGTTTCTTGCAAGTTTGTCTTGAAGCTATGGATCCTAAAGCTATTTGTTATGGGCTCCTTACAGGTCATTTCTAAAGGTGCAATAAACATTCCACTGGTTAGTTAACCCCAACCTGAGATTTTCGTTTTTCTTTATCCTTGTCGTTACAGAGAAAGCATTGCCCCACTCCTAAGTAAGAGTGAAATGTCTGTGAAGCATCATACAAGAATGGAAAGCCCAAGGAACATAACATACCAGGAAAAACAAGCCAGAATTGTTTAATGGTTTATAACTATCGACTACCTGATAAGTAATGGATAAGATTAGCAATCGTTTCTATTTTCCTGTGGTTGCTTCTTTGGTCTCTGTCCTTACTCCTTATATCATACACTCCAGACGAAAGCAAATGAAGTGACGTGTGAAGACGATATAAAGGCTTCAAAAGCTAGAGGGCTACTTTTTCTAAGAGGCAAGATGCATCTAAAGTATGCTGTGCAAAGAAATGCATTGAAAAATTAAAGGCTAGTGTCATATGTCGGTTTCAAACATAAGTATTCTTTATCACGTCAGCCTAGACCAGAGTCTCATTTCTGAACTTAACCTGAATTGCCTTAGGACCACCTACAATCTGCATTGTCAAAGTTCAATTTACCAAGAATCCAGGGGAATGTAGTCCTTCAGAGCAAGAGAAATAGCTATAGCAGTGAAAACAAAAATAACAAAGAATAGAAGCATAATTCTATGTCCCCCTGAAACATAAATAACAAAGAATAGCTGTGAGGGTTCTCGGTTTCATGAAAAGCTTTATGATTCATTTCTCTTCAAACTCCAAAAACTCTAGATAAAATCAATGAAGTACAAATCTCCCCCCTTCCCTCCCTCTCCCTCTCTGTGTGTGGCGTTATACTTGTTAAAGAAATGCCTAGGCGAGAGTCGAGCCTGGGTCGCCTGGAATTAGGGGCAAGACAGAGAAAATTTCAAGGTAGTCGCCTACCACGTCTAGTCAATGCTTTTTGATTTTTTATTCTTAAGCTTGTAACAGTGAAAAAAAAGGACCACCTTGTTTTTGTTTTTCTTTTTGTTTTGCACTTCTGGCCAGAAGGCTACCCGAATCAGACTCTGAATTCTTCTTTGTAGGTATACATTTTCTACCTTTACCAAAACATCGAACCAGATTTGCTCACTGCTGCCCTTTTCCTCCAAGCTAGCATTATAGCCTAGAGGTCAAACACTAATCTTTGTTACTAGATCCCCAAGTTGGTTTCTCTTCTTGTTTCAGCTTTCTTTGCAGACCATTCGGTAAGTTTTGATTTCGATTTTCAACAGACAATGATGCTCATGTTAATTTAATCATATCAAGCTTTGCTAATTGATGACAATGCCTCGAATGGCTAGGCATCACCTAGGCAACGCAACCCCTTGTCCCCTTGTCTTCACCTAAGGCTTTAACAACTTTGGGATTCGCACTTTCCAGACAATCATTTAGCACAATCTATGAGTAGTATAGAGTGTAGCGCGAGCACTTTCGAGACAATCGCTTAACGCAGTCTATGAAACCTAAACAGATTATGAACTGTACACCCACATAAGAGCATTTGCACAACAAAGAATCAAATGACAATGAAAATCCATTGTTTACTTGCATATAAGAACTAGCTAATGTAGTAATGTACACTTTCAGCCGTTGAACATAATCACCAACTAGCAAGCACACTCCGAAAGCCAAATAGCAAAGTTTCATCCTTTGCTGAACTTCGAAATCAAACTATCCACTTCGGATTGCCACTTCTGCTCTATTTTCCCCAAATTGCAGATGTATTCACAATTAACATTCCAAAAATGCTTTCATAGTCACCAAGTTTTCATAGAAAAGCTTATGTACATAGATAACAGAACAATTAAACAACATTGAGCACCAATCGGTCAGCTTTAACGTTCTTAACAAATTCCAACAAATGAGCCCAATTTCACACTAGTTTTAGTTGTTACGGATATCCCCAGCCCCAAATAAAATCCTAAAAGGAGGTTCCAACTCATTTCCAAAGAACGGTTAAAGAATCAAACATACAAGCTAAAACAGCTTCTAAAAGTTTCAGGGCACCAAATTTGCACAGAATCCAATCACACAGAAAAATGTATGAAACATACAAGCTAAAACAGCTGCTAAAAATTCCGGGGCACTGAATTCGCACAGAATTCAATCATACAGAAAGAATTTATGAGGCATACAAGCTAAAACAGCTCTTAAAAAATTCCGGGCCACCATTTTTTTTCACACAGATTTCAATCATATGTAAAGAAAATGTACGGGAGCTTAATCGGGTAGAAAAAAAGCACCTGCGGATCTTGTTGCCTTGTCCCACTTGGTACATACCCCAAGAGAAAGTACCAAAAGCAGCTAAGAAAATGGCGACTGCGCTAGGCCCAGTATTGGGGATCCGACGGGCGTACCGGACCGGAGCAAAACCACCTGGAGGTGGGCCATCTTGCAATAAAGGCATGTCCTTTACCGATGCCATTCCAGGCTTGTTCCTCACGTATGCCTCAGTCATCTTCTTGCCTTTCAACCTTTTCCTTGAGCTTTTCTGCAATTTTGCTGATGGCGTTTATGGAGAGAAAGAGAGCGAGAATGATGGTGCTTTAGGAATACCGTGGGCACGAGACTACTAACTATAGCACAAGGTTAAGTGTAACTATAGCAGGTTCATGTTCGGATTGAGTTTTTTCTTTTTTTAAATCGACTATAACACCTTTGGTCTGGCCCTACTTATATTACTAAAACCACTTACATATACTCACCTCATTTATATCTTGCGACATACGACGACATAACTCAATCCCTACTCATGATATTCCTGTAACATTCGCTCACATCGTACCATGTCATAACTTGTGTTTTATCATTATCATCTATCATTATCTTTACACTTACCACCTACGACGGCGTAATTTTACTCCTACTTATGCTCTTCATATAAAATTTACTTCGTACATTGTCATCACCCTTGTTTTATCATTATCATCTATCATTACCCTACTCTTACCACTTACACCATACCTCTAACCATACCCGTGCTCTTTTCTATAACATTCACTAACATCGCACTCTATCATGACTTTGTTTTATCTTTTACCATTTATCCCTATTGCTTAACTTGACTTTCATGTTAGCTTATTTCACCTCGCACTCATGTAATCACATTACTTTCCTTCACGCGTGCCTTGTCATCATCCTCGTTTTTCATTATCATCCATCTCTACCCGTATCCCACCACTTAACTTGACTTCACCATTACCTACGATGTAAAGCTACCGAATTGAAAATCAAAGAACAAGTCAAGAACTCAAAGAAAGTCGATTATAATAGAGAAAATATCCAAAGCTCCTCATTTGTGGAAAGGGTTTTGGATTTAAATACCTCTAATGTTTAGCACATCAAAAGACAAAACTACTCTACTACATAAATAATATTAATTGATAAAAATAACCTCATCTTTAAAATATCTTGCAAACTCACTGCATCATCTCCATCCGCTTCAAAATAACAAACTCGCCCTCGAGTTTGATCCTCTTGTTTGTGCATCGCCTAATAGGTGATAAAAGAGTCGAGTCAAGAACAATCAAAGTCTTGTAAATCGGATATACAATGACAAATCAATTTTCAGATATACCGTGGGTCAAGCCCATTCACCACATTATGAAACAATTTCAAACTCTCTCAATTGTCCATTCTTCCACGAAACATTTCCAAATGCATCAATAATAACAACACTCATCTCCCCATGATGAGTTTCCTTTCCATATTAGTGTTGTTCGTGTCATTCCAACCTCCCATAGGATAACTCGCCCACGAGTTATATAGCGATTAAGTGCCAAGGTCCTTCTAAAGAACTCATCATGTTCGCCAATTGCATGTAATGCATCGGTGAGGTATACATGAGCCTCCTCGTATTCATGTTCGGATTTGCCTATCATGGAATAAGTGCTCAAAATAATCGTACAAGTAACAACAATAGCCTTTAATATGTGAGATTGCAATTCCTCAATAAGTGTTGACCCTTGCATTTCTGAGAAGTCTCTTATAAGAGCATGCTGCCTTGGGACATGATGATCAACAGACATCAAGAATAAAGGAGCTTGACCTCGATCTTCGTCATTTTGCACTCAAGTTCATCTAGATCACCAAGGACTATTGAACTCAGGACCGTGGGAAGCCGTTTAAGCGAAAATCTTTCTTGCATAGATAGTGGTTGACTCTGAAACCTGAACTGAAGAACCATAGAGAGACTAAGGTGCAGTTGATCCCATGTGAAAATCGTGTTTCAAACCCATGTGTGTTATCACATCTTTGGTTGCCGACCCATACAACTAATGTGCTAACAAGGGAACTCTTATTCTCCTCGGTCATTTTCATTTCTTCAGATGTCAATCTTACCATTAACATACCATAAACACATAGGTCATGCAAGTGACTTCTAAGTTCATGGGCCAAATATATATCAAATAGAATACTTTTAGTTGCAGATCCTCCCATGTCCCATTCCTTATCAAACTTCTTATCCCCAATAGTGACATTAAGCACAAAGGAATCATCATACGATTGAAGGGAAATAACACCCAAAGTTGACAAAGCGTAAAGAATTTTTCTCGGAACAAACAAAGACAGCATAGTCATAACATGTACCTTGGGTAAGTACCACAGTAACAAGGAATGAGCTTCCCTGGTAATGGTTTTGTAAGGAAATCCCTTCAACCAAATGCCGAGACAAGAAATAGCTAATAATTTTCTTTGTGGAAGATCACTCCATAAGATCTTGAAGCATTGTCCTACTGTAGGACTAAGGATCTCTAATGATGAGATGGGGTTAAAGCTAGAATCAGTAGGCAACAACAATATAGCTCGATTATCCACCAAAGTATACCTCCATTGAAAATTCTTGCTCCTCAAATTCAGTGACTCAATCTCGGGAACCAATTGTGAGGATTCGATGTAGGAAGTCAGAAACCGTAGCTTTCTTCGATTGTCATCCTTGTTCGATTGACTCCTCCACTTGCCACAAGGATCAAAATTCATGAGTATCTTTCCACCATCCATCTTCAAGACAATAAACACGGATTCCGCCCAAGAACCATTAATAAATTTACCAAATAGTTTGGAAGTTGACCAAGTATAAAACTCATAGTTCCCTTGGACCCGAAACTCGTTTTCGACTGGCTTTTGCTCACTTTCACCAACCGGTAAAGTAGATATGTCCAAAGGACATTTTTCCTCGTCTTTATCCAAAGCATGTTTGCTAGGCTCCCTTTCTTTCAACTCTTTGTTGGCGGATGCATCAAAATCGATGCCAAGGAATTTTCTTCAATTCCCAACTCTGTTTCACACTTGTGAGTCACACAAACAAATATGTTTTCTTCACATGAAACGCCTCCAGGATCAAAATTACGCATTATTGTATCGTTAACAAGGAAATCGACATCATACGGGCCTATTTTCAGCACTTCTTTGAAAACAGAAAATGCATTACCCGCAGGAAATCGTCTACTCCCAACCTTAAGAACATTAGATATATTAACTATGTGAGGGCCAACATTTAAATCTTTAGTTATATTTGTCGATTCATGTTCAACTCCAACTTCATGGTCCTCAAAAGCACCGATCTTCACCTGACCAAGCATTACATCTGTTTGTGTTTCCAACTCAGTTAACTTCTCTTCAATCAAGTTATCAATTGACTTTTCCTCAACCTTACTATTCTCAAAATTGAGGCATGTAAGTGTTTCACCTTGACACAATGTTTTCGGGTTTGACGGTGGGTATTCTAGTTTGATTCTTCCATAAGGCTAGTATAAGGTGCAGATTTCTTCAAAGTTTCGATGCGTCGTCTTTATTTATAGCTGGACATGATACCTCATGAGACTTTAGATCATTCTTCCAGTCTGTGTGTTGATGTAGTTGATGTATGACTCAAGAGGGCCTGCTATCGAACACTTGTTGGGCATGACACTACTAACACTCCTTTGCTCCACATAATTTCCGATTGTTGGGGCAGTGATTTCCATGGCGAGAGAGAACTCATTTGGATAGTCATACGGACACTTTTCACCCAAAATTTATCGTTGCAAACTCGGAGGGACATTTTGTCGAACATGTAGTGGGCCAGAAATCATTGATCAAGAGGAACTTCATTCTTGGCCACAATGTTATCTTGGATTCACCTCCCATGACTCTCTGGTGCTGCAATTGCTTCCACCACTGTTCAACTTCACCTTCCAAAGCATAATACGCCAGTTTACATTTCAATTGTTCTGGCGGTTGAAATTCTTCAAAAAAACATTCAACCATGTCAATCCATTCAAGGAGGTATTTCTTGCTTGCAAAGACGGTAAGAATAGGAATTTTGGACCTCAACCAATGCTTGTTTTCTTCTCTAAAGCTGCACTTCCATTTGTTATGACCTTCACAAACCCAAGCCGGAGGAAGACGAGGCAAATCTCGCTCAACTCGGTAGGTGTTTTGCCTCAGGTGGTGTCTCACTCCATCTATACCTTGATTCAGTCCTGGCGTAAATGAATCACAGTTCCGATGAAGCCTCGACGGAATATCCCGAAGGATCTTGAATCGAACATCGTCGCGAATCCGGCTTCCTTTAACATCCATGCCGGTCATCTCGCTTGTGAAGGAAAACTTCAACTTGGCTCCGATTACCAGATGATGTAAAGCTACTGAATTGAAAATCAAAGAACAAGCTGAAGAACTCAGCAAAGTCGATTATAATAGAGAAAATATCCAAAGCTCCTCGCTGTGGAAAGGGTTTTGGATTTAAAATACCTCTAATGTTTAGCACATCAAAAGACAAAACTACCCTCTACTACATAAATAATATTAATTGATAAAAATAACCCTCATCTTTAAAATATCTTGCAAACTCACTGCATCACCTTCCCTCGTTTCTCACGGTGTTTTTAGTATGAGAAATTACATGTTCTCCCTCATGACCCCCACCTTGTCCTTGTCCGATCATTTATCTCTATCCATGCCCTTTCACTTTGTCATCACCCTCGTTTTATCTATACTCATATCCCAACCAGTTAACCCGACTGTCAATATATGAATTCTTTCATTATTCGTTATTTCCGGGTCTTTTCGTTGCATTCACTTAATTTAGACTCTACCTTTACGCCTCTCACCCCAGATATCTGTCATCACCCCCATTTTGTCCTTATAAATCCATACATACCCTTACACATACCACTTAACTTGGGTTTACCGTTACATTCCCTCGTTTCCCACGGCTTACGACTTAGCGTGACTATACTATCACCTTCATTTATCATTATCATTTAGGGAGAATTGCAATTTACCCCATCGAACTATACACATTGCAAAATTTACATTCTTAAACTCTTATTTGCTCGATTTTACAACCTTAAACTATACATTTTGATCAATTTACAACCTTAAACTTTTAATTGATCAAATCTCAACCCTAAACTATCATAATATTTTATTTCCACCTTTTATTCATAATTAACCTTTTAAAACTCTTTAATGAAGGGTAAAGTTGTCATTTTCAATTATTCTTCCTCACATTCATCTCCATCAACCTAGTTTCTTCCCCTACCGCCAAACCCATACAACACCTACTAGTGCGCAGACTTTTGATGAGAGTCAAATTGGCTATCATTTACTATGTGATTAGACCCCGTTTATACCTCGTTTTATATGTTTCTGGAGACATTTGTTTGTATTTTAATGTATTTACACCTTGGTTATTATTTCGGGACCTAGGACGTAAAGTCCGGGATTCCCGATATTTTTCGGAGTAATTTACTATACTCTCGGTCGCCCTAGTGTCCTGTAGGGATTACGTGTGGTATTTATTGTGATTTTGTATAGGTATTGGGTGTTCGAGATGTCCGGAAGGCGAGATACGAGGGTTGGAACGTGTGCCCGAAGCTTAAACGTTCAAACGGATCAAAACGTGTTGGTACTATAACCATACCTTCCATTGATCTGCATTTTTATCCACCTTAACGGCATTTTCTGGGCTGTACATCCTCATGAAAGTTGTAGACAATTGAATGATCTTTCCAACGCAACTTGAATCATTCGATTCGAAGGTCTACACACAAAGTTATGGCCGATTTACTGAAGCTTTGTCAGCAGGCGCACGCCTAAGATTTTCTTAGGCGGACGCCTACCGACTTAAATTGGTCCAGAACTCTCAGTCTATCTAGGCGGACGCCTAGCGTCCAGATCTGCAAAAAACACAATAAATACCCTTATTTTGGATCTAGATAAAGACCTCCTCTTCCCAAACTCGTTTTTCACCAATTTTTCAGCCATTTTCTTAGCTTAGATTAGATTTGTATATAGTTTTAGCTTAGATTAGTTTTATGTTGTTGTAATCCGAAAATCGGTGTTACTAGCTATTGCAGTTTCATTTTGGATTTCGTTTTCATTTCCGTTCTTCTTCATCTCGATTTCCGGTAATTTCCTTAATCTTTATTTCTTGCTTCCAATCTTGATGTTTGTTACTTTTAATGTTGATTTCTTGTGATTTGGTAGTTATAATGAGTAGCTAATTGCCCGATAGTCGAGTTATGTGATAGTCTATGAAATCGAATCCTAACTTGTTTATGTGGTGTTCTTGATATTTGATTGTTGATTCTCGATGTTACCGTAGTTCTAGAACTTATTCTTATCACGTTTGTTGAATTAGCTACTCGATAATCGTATCACACGTATCGTCTTTACATATGTATTTTGTGTGAGGATACGGGAAAAGAGGTTATAGGATCACCTCGCAAAACCGATCGAGTTGTTCGGATTCGGTTTCGTGTGAGGTTTTATATCGACTTGTCGGCGTTTTCATGAATCGTAGACCGTGTGAGGTCGATTAAATCCGGTCGGATTGATTGAACGACGATATATGAGGTAGATTATTGAAATAATGTCCATTCGAGCCAGGAAACGGCACCTACCCGACATCGAACGTTTAGATGAATCAAGAATAATGATGACCAAAATAGTGACGCCCAACTTTGATCGGCAGTGTACCGAGTCGGATGCACTATAGTAGTGAGCAAGGTCGTATCCCACGAGGAATTTATCGAGTATCAAAATCGTTCTTAGATTTAGTTCAGGTCAACCACGACGTTTCAAGTATTCAATTGCACTAAAACAATATGTAAATGAAGGATAATAAGAGATATAAAGAGAAACATAGCCAAACCATGATCCAATTGATTACTTTCGCCCCTCAAATTGATTAGCTCGGGAATATGGTTAACCAACCTACCAACCTCTACTTATATCGACTCATTCATGGGTGCAAACTCCTAAGCTAGTGTAAGACGCCATACAACAATCGAACACCCTTTGTCCGGTTCAACAGTTCGCCTTTAAGAATTTAATTGACCGGAACAAGATTAACGCGCTAGAGTTGCCCGATTTCACAACCGAAAAACCTTCACTCCCTAATTAATCTAAACAACTCAGTTAATTATAAGAAGTGATCTTAAAACCCCTTTTCCCACACCCCTTCGCAACATACATTTATAGAAATGGTGTGTGTGTTCATGAACTAGGTGTACAGTCTAATTCAAGCATTGATAACAAGTTTTAAGACATGAATTCATCAATATAACTACAATTAAGCACTACCCATTCATAATTTCATCAATTAGAGAGCAATTTCATCAATATTCACATGATTTGACTATGGGATATTTAGTTACTCATAATGAAACAAGAAATAACAACTAAAGATAAAATTAAAGCCATAAAAGAAGATAAAACTGAGATTGATTACCAAATTCGTAGAGAAATCTAAATTACATCAAGCTCCAACACCATCCAATGTCAATTGATGATGAAGAAGACCCACAAAAGATGAAATCCAAAAGTAGAGAAGAGACTAGAGCTAGATTGAGCTAATTCTATATAATAATTAATGTAGAAGAGAATCTAAGAGTGAAAGAGTGAAATTCGATCTAGGGGAGAGAAGGATTTGGGGAGAGAATTCTAGGTAAAAATTGAGTATCAAAAGTATCAAGAGTTCTCCCCAAAAATCTGTGCAATCTCCTATTTATATGTGCCCAAAATTTGTACTTAAAATTGTCCAATGCACACACACTTTGTTGCTGAATGCGCACGCATTGCTCTTTGGCTATCTCGGGAAATTCTAACTTTGTTGAGATGATTGCGTCACGACGATAGCTTGGAATGCGACGCATTGAACGCTTTAGCCTCATTTGGTTAGCTTGTTGTTTTGGGATGCGTATGCATAGAGTGCATGCGTGACGCATTGTTTCGCTTTTCCCTCCCGAGCATCTCAGATCAAGGATGCGACGCATAGCTTGGAATGTGTACGCATAGAGTGAGATTCTCCAAGCTTTGCATCCTGTACCATGGTTGCGTACGCATGCATAGCCCATAATGCGTACGCATAGACTGAGATTCTTCATCTTTTCCACTTTTCTTCAACTTTCCTCATCCCCGAACCTCGGTCTTGCCTTTATGAGCTCATTACCTCACCTTCTAGGCTTACGAGCACCTAAATCCTGTGTCATGACATCCAAACATATACCGAGCATAATTTCACAAGATAAATAGGACTCGAAAGGACTAAAAATATCATCAAATAACAAGGTTTGCCATCTATATGATGGTTTACCTCAACGTGATTGCACTGTGTGTTTTCTTCCTTAACATGGCCTAAAATTTCCTGGAAAGAACCAAAAGTGCCGTAAATGGGGGTTTGATGTATTATTTTTATATGATTGAATTTACGTAATTTTATTATGTTTTGTTGACAAATTCTATGTAAAATATCTAAAATTATGATATAATTAGTATAAAATATTAATCTTTGTAGTTTAGTATAGTTAGTAGTAAAAGTTAGTATTTATAATAAAAGTTGTAGTTTTGTACCGGTTTTAGTAAATCGGAATATTGTGTCTATTTTACACGGGTATTTTGTGTTTATTTCATTGCGTAATCCTAATATGAATCGAAATCCCGAGTATCGACACTTTTGAAGTCAATACAAGTCAGTGAAAGGAAGTTATAAAGCGTCACCGATATAAATGATCAAGGAATAATTGTTTTAAATCTAAAAAGGACGATAATACAAATGGCTCATCGAGTATGTTTTTTCAAGAAGTGGTCTTGATGAAAGTTGTAGAGAATTTAACGAGCTTTTCAACGGAAGTTCGATTATGTCATTCGATATCGAGAATTCAAGTTACGATTTTTAGAAGATTAAGCGTGTAATTATATATAATTATATATATAATTACACAAAGACAAGTAATGATTATGTGTAACATGGGGAACATGTCGAGGACAAGCTGAAATGATTAGCATCATTACACCGGACCGATCCGGCAAATTTTCAGGACGGTCCGGGAAGTGGAAAATTCTATAAAAGGGAGCATCGAGAGAGTTCATTTGGAGGTGTACCAAAATTATATATATAAACCATATTCTATATATATAACTCTTTCCCTCTTTCTTTTATAGTTGTAAATAGGCCTTATGCCAAAATAATGTAGTAGTAGTACGGTAATAATGTTCGGGAAATTCTCGAAGGTTGATGTGTTCTTTGAAATCGTTGTAAAATCCGGAAAAGACGATTTTCGAGTCAAGATTGTAATCGGGTAATTTCTATAATAATTATGTTTATGTTTGTCATTTTCTTCTTTTTAGTTTTTATAATGTTATTAGGCTAGATCTAATAACTAGCCAAAGTTATGTAATTATATTATTTTGATCTTTTCGGTAATGGAATGATGTTAAAATAAAAATGACTAAAATTGAGTAAAATGAATCTTTTTCTATTTCGCACGTAATGATAACATATTCGAATGAAGTAATCAATCATAATGAATACTACATATAACTTTGGCGATGAACCCACCGAGAGAAGTCGAGGATATGAGTAAAAATAGAAAACCGGAGGTAAAAATGGCCGTCGATTAACGGAATCCTATTTCTACCCGGGGCGATTTGTCCTAATAAAACAAATCTTATTAAAATTTGTACTCGAGATCTTAATAATATTAAAATCACAGTTTAATTGAAACTACATCGTTTGTATTAAATCGATCCGCTTGACAACCGGAGCCTCTTGAATAACATCGGCCATTTGACAAATGGAATCACCTCTTTTATCCGGGGTAGATTTGTACTTGTGACTGTTTTGACTAACTAAGTTTAGCATGGGGCGGTTGTGGACCTTGGATCGATGACTTTTGACATATGACAATTTCATACGCCGTGTGAGGAGGAATTGTTGACATTAGAGTACACCGTTTCATTCACTCAATTGGACCTAAAAAAGGAAGATCGAACACATTCCATTAACTGAAAAGATCATATAATTTGATTACATATACTTTGGTTAGTCTGGTTATATATTATATTTTGGTATCTATATATTTATATATATATATATATTATATTAGAATAACTTTTAAATTACGCATTTATTTTATGTTGGTTAGAGTAGTAGTGTCTGTGTTATAAAATTGCGGTTTAGATCGAGTTAATAGCGACTCTTTGGTATTTAACCACACTTAAAAGAATTACCACTTTTTCCCCGAGGATTCGACACCGACTCACCACTTTATCACTACAATTTGACCCGGTACATCGCCGGTTAGGATCCGTCTAACCTAGAAAAGGTCTCCCCCTTCTTGACGCCGCTTTCTAAGGTCCGGTTTGGTGACGTCGACTTTTCCGGCGCCGTTGCCGGGAAACAAAGTCGCTATTTTTTTTTGTGTCTATGGTTACTACTTGTATTAGTTAAAAATTCTCGAGGATAAACCAACACTCTTCTTATCACATTTCTTTTTTTATTTTTCGTTGGTATCTACTTTCTTTTAGTACCAATTTTCTTCTTCTTTAAAACTCGAGCATTTTTCTATTTTAATTAGTTGATGACCAGAAGCGGTAAAGCCTCACTTACTCCTTATAAGCCTGATATAAACGCTTACGAAAGGCAGTTGCGGATAGAGAGTAAACGTGGTCAACCCAGCTTAGGACTCCTTGGAAAATCTCCAACGGAATCATCTTCTAATAAAAATAAAGAAATGGCTGAAGGTAGTGATGAAACAAACGAACAGAGGCTAGATCATGCTTTAGGGCATGGACAAAACCTCGTTAATATTAATAATAATCGAATAATAATAATAGGAACAATCAAGATCGGAACCGAGAATAATCGTAACAATCCGCCAAACCCGAGACCTATCTCGTGATCAAAGCGTAAGGAGAAACCGGACTAATAATCCCATACTTTTACCGAATGAAGGAGCGAATAATTTGAAATTAAGTCTCATCTTTTGGTTTAATTGACGCGAAGAGCCCAATTTCTGAGAGAAGATGATGAAGATCCACATCATCATCTCTATCTGTTTGAAGAATCGTGCAATGACCAAAAGTCAAGGTGCTCATAAGGAATTAACAAGGATGACTATGTTTCCTTTTTCTTTAAAAGGAAGAGCCCGAGATTGGTTTATGTCTCTTCCACACCACTCGTTAACTAGTTGGGAGGATATTCAAACTGAATTTCTGAAACAATATTTCACTCTGGGACGGAATTTGGAATTAAAAGTCGAGGTTGCCAATTTTAGACAAGGATCTCGAAGAAACACTTGGGAATGCGTGGGAAAGGTTTAAAAATTGTTAAGAGCTTGTCCCGATCATGGTTATTCCTTAGATATGCAAATTCAACTTTTCGTCGTAAATTAAGAAAAGATTCACGTGCGATGTAGATCATGCATGTGGTGGTTCGATTAATGATGAGTGAAGCTCAAGCAGATTTACGATGCTATATAAAAGATTTCCAAAACAATAGAATGTGGGAAACCGGCTTTAGCACTAGAAAAGTAGCTTTTATGAAGGATGTACTTCAAATACGGAAGTTCTAGCACATTTGGAGAATTTAAGTAGAAAGTTTGATGGATTACAACAAGGTAAGAATCAAAATTCGTAAAATAGTACTCCAACCGAATACTCAAATTATGATAATGTGTCATTAGGAAAGAAGAACCAACAGGATATTCAAAAGAGGAAGTGAGTTTTCTTCAAGAAGATAGGAATTTGAATAATGCATATTCAAACTCATTTAATGCTATTAGAAGAGACCACCCAACTTTTAGATGGTCCGAAAACCCTAGTAAGCCAGGACAACCGCCGATCGATTCAAAGATAAGAATATGAATAATAATCAAGTTTATCAAGGAAATACATCTAATCGAATTTACAATCATTACCAAGATCCTATCCTCAACATACCACTCAAAGTATACCAAGAACTCAAAGTTCAACTCAACTGCAGGAAGGATTGAAAAATGGGAGAAACCGATGGAAAATATGATGGGTGTAGTATCTACTCAAGCTAAGAATATGGAAACAATGATGACTTCTATAGGTTCACCAAGAAGGACATGAGTACAATGAAAACATCTATGAGTGGACATGATACCGAGAATGAGAACGATAGAAGCTTCATTAAGGAATATGGAAGATCATTTGAGTAGGGAAGGTGAACGTAACAACAGTAGACCTCCTGGAGGATTACCAAGTAATACTGAAAGAAACCCAAGAGAGGTAAATGTTGTAGTTACGAGAAGTAGGAAACTCTATGGTAGTAATGGAGTAGAAAACTTCGGGAATAATGAAGTAGAAAATGATTTAGATAACAATGAAGAGACTAAAGATGAACTTGAATTTCTTGATGAGGAAGAAGAAATCATAGAGAAATTCTTGAAAAGGAATAAGTTTGGAACCGAGAAGGAAGGTGAAAAATGGGTAAAAATCCCTAGAATTTTGAAAGACCCCATGGATAAAGATTTAAGGAATCTGTTTAAGGAACATGTTAGAGTAGAAGATAAAGAAAACAAGGATGAGAAACAGGAAGAACTGAAGGAGTATGAAGTAGAGATTGATTCAGGGAACAAATTAAAAGAAAAAAGTCAAGAACCTGAAACATGGCGATCAAGTAATACTCCAAAGGATAAAGGAAAAGAGAAAATGACTTCGAAACCAAAGGTTATAGATTTAGAGTCTTTACCTTTTCCACCTAAAGATCAAATTAAAAAGATTAAGACTGATCAGAAGTATGCTCGTTTCCTTGATACTTTTCGTCATATTAATGTTAATATCCCTGTTATCGAAGCTCTGATAAATATGCCTACCTATGGAAAGTTTTTGAAGGATATACTATCAAATAAGAAAAAATTAGAGGAATATGAGAATATATGCCTAAATGAAGAATGTTCTGCAATTCTCAAAAAGATAAGTTACCACCTAAACTAAAAGATCCTGGAAGTTTTACGATTCCGTGTGAAATTGGAGGCTTTTGTTTAAGAAGGTCTTATGTGATCAGGAGCTAGTATAAATCTCATGTCTTATGAGGATTATAGAAAGCTAGGCATAGGAAAGCTTACTAAGATCGAAATGACTCGCAAATGGCAGATGATCGATTAAGTACCTAGAGGAATTATTGAGGACGTATTGGTTAAAGTAGACAAGTTCTATTTTCCAGTAGACTTTGTAGTTATGGAAATGGAAGAAGGATTTTCAAGCGCCGCTTATCTTAGGACGTCCATTTCTAGCTACTGAGGAGAACTTTAATCGATGTTCGAAAGGAGAATTAATTTTGAGAGTCAATGAAGATGAAGTTGCTTTCAATATTTTCAAAGCTATGAACCATCAATACACATCACGTAATCATGTTCTTTTATAGAAGATACTCATTCTGTCTATGATAATCGATTACCAACTTTTGAAGATAGATTAGAAGAATGTTTAACTTTATCTATCTATAAAGAAGATGAGGAAGACATTGAAATGAAAGAGATAATCCTTTCTCTAGATAAAGGAAGTTTTACTTTTAAACCACCATGGCATAAGTATTTAGAATTAGAACTAGAAGGACCAGTTCTTAAATCATCAATAAGATCCGCCTAAGAACTGGAATTGAAACCGTTACCTTTAAATCAAATATGCTTTTCTTGAAAATGATAACCTTTACCGCTTATTATTTCATCAACTTTAACTAAGCAAATGGAAGATCAATTACTAGGAATGTTGAAAAAGCATAAGAAAGCTTTTGGATGGACGATTGTTGATATTCGAGGTATTAGTCCCGAGATATGTGTTCATAAGATAATTCGAAAGAAGATGCTAAACCTTGTATTCAACCGCAACGCCGCTCAACCCGAATTTACAGTTAATCGTTAAGAAAGAGGTTATTAAGCTATTAGAAATGGGAATAATTTTTCCTATATCGGATAGTGAATGGGTAAGTCCAACTCAAGTTGTACCAAAGAAAGGAGGTTTCACAAGTGAAAGAGAATGATAAGAATGAATGGATTCCAACAAAGGAAATTACAGGATATCGAATGTGCATTGATTTTAGAAAACTAAATGATCATACTAAGAAAGATCATCATCCACTTCCATTCATAGTACAAATGTTGGAGCGTTTAAGTGGTCATAAGTATTCTTGTTTCTTAGATGGTTATTCAGGATATTTCTGATTTTCATTGCAGTAGGAGAGATAGGAAAAGACTACTTTCACTTGTCCTTATGGAACTTTTGCGTATAAAAGAATGCCGTTTGGTTTATGTAATGCTCCGGCTACTTTTCAAAGATGCATGATGTCTATATTTTTCGATATGGTTGAGAAATTCTTAGAAATTTTTATGGACGACTTTAGTGTTTACGGAGACTCTTTTAATGGCTGCTTGTTACACTTAACGAGTGTTACAATATTTGTGAGGATACCAATTTAGTGCTTAATCGGGAAAAATGTCATTTAATGGTATCGTAAGGAATTGTACTAGGACATAGAATCAAGTAGGAATTGAAGTTGATAAAGCTAAAGTCGAGGTAATCGAAAAATTGCCTCCACCAGTTAATCTAAGAACGTTAAGAGGATTTCTTGGACATGCAGGATTTTATAGGAGATTTATTGCAGATTTTTCAAAGATAGCAAAGCCTCTAAGTCATTTGCTTGAAAAAGAAGTATCTTTTAATTTTGATAATAAATGTATGGAAGCATTTAAGACCCAAAGCGAAGTTGATTACGGCACCAAGATTGGTGGCACAGATCGATTTACCTTTTGAGATTATGTGTGATGCAAGCGATTTAATTTGTAGGAGTGTTTTAGGTCAAAGGTATAATAGAATTCTCAAAGCTATTTACTATGCATCTCATACGTTAAATGCAAACTCAACTAAACTATGCAACTCTGAAAAAAGAACTGTTATCGTAATTTTTGCCTTAGATAAGTTTAGATCGTATATTGTTGGCTCTAAGGTAATAGTTTATCTGAGACCATTCAAAGATTGAAATATTTATTGAGTAAGAAAGATGCGAAACCACGTCTTCTTAGATGGATTCTTCTACTTCAAGAATTTGATATTGAGATTAAAGATAAAAAAGGAAGTGAGAATGTAGTAGCAGATCATCTAAGTAGAATGGAAACTGAGGAAGAGATAGGAAATGAAATTAAGGATTCATTTCCTGATGAACAATTCATTTAGAATCGATATGCCTTCAACCATGCAGTTATTAAAGAAAAGAATTCCTTCTAAGGAAAATTCACCTTGGTTTGGAGATATCATTAACTACTTAACTGTGATTACATTCCGTCTCATTGGACTGGCAAATGAAAAAAGAAGTTCTTTTATGACTTAAAATTTTATTACTGGGAGGAACCAGATCTTTTCCGTAAATGTTCGGATGGAATAATCAGAAAATGTGTGCCTGATAATGAAATTTTAAGTGTTTTATCGTTTTGTCATGATCGTGAGGCAGGAGGTCATCATGGAGGATGGAAAACTGCTTTTAAAGTCTTGCAATGTGGTTTTTATTGGCCTACACTTTATAAAGATGCGTATACGTATGTTAAATCTTGTGAGTCTTGTCAAAAATGGGGAAATGTATCTAAAAAACATGAAATGCCTATGCAACCTATTTTAGAATGTGAGTTATTTGATGTTTGGGGTATAGATTTCATGGGACCTTTCCCTATATCTTTTGGAAAAAGATTTATTCTTGTAATGGTAGATTATGTTTCGAAATGGGTAGAAGCTGAAGCTCTTCCCACTAATGATACCAAAGTTGTTATACGATTCCTTAAAAGAATATATTTACACGTTATGGCATTCTAGGCGATCATTAGTGATAGAGGTTCGCACTTTTGCAATCGACCATTTACCAAGTTAATTGAAAATATGGTGTAACGATAAATTAGAACGCCTTATCATCCGCAAACCGTTGGTCGTAGAGGTGTCAAATAGAGAGATTAAAAGAATCATAGAAAAAACAGTGGATTCAAACCGTAAAAACTGGGCAGTTAGATTAGATGATGCGTTATGGGCATACAGAACAGCTTTTAAAACTCCAATTGGCTGTTCTCCCTACAAATTAGTCTTTGGTAAATCTTGTCATCTCCCAGTAGAATTAGAACACCGAGCATTCTGGGCTATTAGATTTTTAAATTTCGATCCTAAGGCTGTCGGTGATCATAGATTACTTCAGTTAACAGAATTAGAAGAATTTCGCCTTGATTCATATGAAAATGCTCGAATCTACAAGGAACGCACGAAATCGTTCCATGATAAGAGAATCTATAGTCGTGAGTTCCATGTAGGTGATCGAGTGTTATTGTACAATTCACGTTTAAAGTTGTTTCCAGGAAAGCTTAAATCAAGATGGACAGGTCCATTTAAAGTAACACGAGTTTATAAATCTGGAGCTGTTGAACTAACTGATGGGAATACAACTTTTATAGCCAATGGTCACAGGGGTGAAGCTATTTACGGAAGGTGAAGAAATCTCTCCGATAAATGAAGTAATGTTCTTTGATCGACCCTCAGAAAGACTAAAAAGCGATTGCTCTTAAAAATTTGAAAGTATCAAATTACCAGGTTTTATCTTTACTTTTATATGTCTAAACTAGTTTCGTCTTTTTACCGGATGTAGCGTAAAAGAATCTGGATGTCTTTTAGATAGATTAGGAATTTTTGTTTTGCTTTTAAAGTTTGGTTTTAATAGAGATATCGCGCTTTACTATGAAGCCTTAGTTTTTGAACAGAACAAGCAATTGTTGAGAGAGAAAAAATTGAAAGAAGTTTGTAATGGTACGTCAAGAAGCTCGATAAAGAGAAGGGCTAAGTTTTTAAGGAAATGCAGAATCTGTGGAAAATTGAACACAAGTGGGCAATGTGGGAAAAATATAACTCAATCTCGAGTGAGTGTTTGAATGTAATTAAGAAGGAACGACAGGTGGTTAACCGAAAATCCCGATGGACTTCAAGACTTAATTCAAACGCTACATTTCTAGGATATAGTTTGCTTGAAAGGTATGTTAGAAATCTGGAGTTTGTAGAAATTGAAATTAAAACCCAGTAGGTTCAAGTCTTTTATTGTTTTTAGTTTTATAAAATTTTTGCATAACTTTGAAAATCTTATAAAATTGGATCTTTATAAAATTAAGGAGTTTTATAAAAGTTTTATAAAAAGTTTTTTAAGTTTTTAGATATTTTATAAGAATTAATATAAATTTATTGAATTTTTATAAACTTTTAAATAATATAAAGATTTTATAAATTTTAAGAAATTGTTATAAAATTTATAAATTTTATTAAGTTTTTATTGAGTTTTATAGGTTTTATATCAAAAATCTTAAAATAAAAAAAAAAAAAAAATAAAAAAAAATAAAATTTTGCACATGGACCGATCCGCCATTAATCCGGACCGGTCCGGGACAAGGTTAACCTAAAAGCGGGAAACAATTCTTCTTCTTCATTTCTCCTATTTTGTTCTAAAACAGGCCGCCCCACCCCCCAAACCCCACTAAATCAAATTTTTTTCAAACTTTACCACAAATTCACCCCACACTACACTACCACTCAATTTCTTTCTATTTTTATCTCCTCTCTTCAACACAAGTGAAGAATTTGAAAAAGATCAAACACAAGCTCCATTTCATCCCGGAGGCTTATACGACTTTTCCGGCCACTTTTCACGGTTTTTGTTCATTATAAGGTATAATTTGTTTACTCTAGTTGTCAATTTCATAATTTTTATAATTTTTAGATTTATTTTCAACTGTTTTGAATTTTTCGTGTGTTGTGACATTTTATTTTGTGTTGTTTTTTGTTGATTTTATTGTTGTTTTGCCAATTCAATATCGTAGAATGGCCTCATCCGGTCGAAAAATCTAAGAAAAGAAAGCCTAATATTCCAATAGAAGTACCTATCGTAGAATTAAGAGATTTAACACCGGAAGAAGAATCATTAGTTTTGCTTTCTGACTTCACCTCAAGCTAAGAATGCTTATAGGAATATCTATAGTAAATGTGGAGTTGTGTTGGAAAGAGGCTTGGATTTTGATGACTTAGAGAGGAGGTTAGGCGTATTTTTGCGAGACGCCAATGGTTGGATTTTGCGGCTCGAGAGGACAGGAGAGATCAATACTACCTTAGTAGCGAGAATTTTATGCAGTTTTGTCTACTTTGACACCCACCGAGGTAGTATGATGAAGTCTATTCCCCCAGGTCTAGACATGTTTCTTTTAGTCCGAACTGATTAATCTTTGTTTTAGAGTAGAAGTTTTTCCAGATGAAGAAGATTATAGAAGTGTTTATGGATTATATGATCCTGCTATGTATGAAGCAGATTGCCTCAGAGCTCGAGAGGAGTTTGATGCTCAGAGTGGGTGGACAAATGATTTAATTATGGGAAATGTTTTAGAGATCCGAGGGCAATCAAAAGATTTTTGAGCCATACTCTATCCCACTACCAAACACACCGCTTTGGTAAAGAGGATTTATGCATTACTTGGGCGATGATTCATGATGTTAAGGTGGATGTGGGGAAAATTATGTATAGAAGGGTTTTCGAGTTTATTATTATCGCCAAGGCAGTGGAGTCACATGTACTTTCTCGGCTTTATTTGATTTATGCCAGAGATCGGGAGTTCCTTTCTGCCTAACGACAAGTTGATGATGGCGTAGATGAGTCCTCGATAGGCCCTAGTCCGAGGAGGTCTCCGGAGGGTTGAGACTCGATAGTTAGGCGTAGTACCCTCCACCACTCCACCGGTTCCACCCGGGTTTGAGATTTTCATCTTTTCTCGAGCAACGGCAGACTTCTCTCCCAAACACCATTACATACGATATGTTTCAATCCTTAGTATCGAGATGTAGCCCGAGGACAAAGCTAATATGGCTTTGTTTGCCGAGCAGTAGTAGCGGTGGAGTGATGATTTACGTAGAGGATCTTTGAGACATGAGCAGATGCATCTTGATCCTTCTTTCGATAGAAGCGCCTATCCGCCTGTCAATCTAACCCGTATACGTTACTGAATGGATAGCACCTATTCCACCATCTCGAGCTTTCATCATATGCCAAATCCTTTTGGAAGCCGCCTAGTGGTCGTGGTGTCTTTTATACTGAGTTCTCGTGGTGTCTTGTTACATCTACCGGGAGGATTTTCGATTTTGCAAGGATGACGTCAAGTATGAGTTCGATGGATCTCGGCGATTCGATTCGGATCACGACTACGTTTCCTGACCCGATTACGTCATCGGTTCCAAGTATGAATGATCCGATTTACACTCGCTTGACGATGATGATGTTGACATTGTTTGATTTTAAACAACTTTTATCATTTCTAAACATTTTATGATTTGTTTAATTTATTTTTCGTATTTTAACTTTAGTTGATAAGTTTGCTAGTTTAACAAGTTTTCGATTTCATTAATCATATTTTGTCGTAGTCGTAGATTTATTTTTAATAGTATTTAAATATTTCATAAAAAATATAATAAAAATCAAAATTCTAAAAATATATTTATTATTCAAGTGTCGTATTCGTGTGTCGTTTTATCCGTAAACTTTAAATCATCTTTATAGCTTTTAAAATAGCTTGAAGTCTATTAAAGTGCACAAAGCGAACTTGAATTTTACAACCTTCATACGGTAAAAATATTTTAAGGCCGGACCGGTCCGCCATTTTCGTGGATCGGTCCGGGAATAAAAGCTGCCGAGTCATGTTGAGAGTTCTAATGTGCAGCCACACGTACACTCTCAATTTTGTCCATTTAAGCCGAGAGTAAGTCGAGAGTAAAACAATCTATACATTCACTCTTTTACTTTTACCTTTCTATCTCGTGATTTCTTTTCATCTGTTTCAACTAAAATGTCCAACCGATCATCACCATCGGTCAATTCATACGATCCGGAGGCAGTTGATGTTTTTATCCCGGAGTCTAGTGCTTCAAATGTTAATTTGTTGGTGAATCGAGGTTTGCAAATTCTCCTATATTGATGGAAAGGGTATCAATTTTGAAAAAATTGATCATTCGGAAGGATTTAATTGAGACTCAAGGATGGAAAAAATTTGTTAAGCAACCTCGAGGAAGAATTAATGTTTCTATTGTTAGGAATTTTATTCACTCTTTCTCTCAACATTATTACGGTAGATCCGTCACAACTTATATCATTCGTGGTACACTTATTCACTGTCACCTCATATTATCAATCATATCTACGAGATACCGATTTTCAATCAAATCCATAATCTTCATTATGAATATCAATGGGGATTAGGGAACTCTTGTCATGTTGTTAACTATGTCACGGAAGCTTTTCCATATCTGTTTCCGCAGTTCGATCAAAATTACGACTCTACCACTTCTTTGCAAATCCGAGAGCATGGAAACACTTCATTAACTCACGAGTCTATCCGACTAGTGACTTTGCATGGGTTAGTGATAGTGAGATACTTCGTTGTTTGCATTGATAAGCTGGAGCTTATGTGGACCTGGGGATTTTGATTTTTAGGACGGCGATAAACTTTGCGGTGGAACGGTATAATAATGGAAGGCCGATGCCTTTTGCTTGGTTAATTTCAAGGTTATGTATTCATTTGAATGAAGTCCACGAAATTGCTTCCGATGAGATATATCCGTCTCGTGATTGTCGTGAGGATTGCTACCGGTAGAGAATCCGGGTTGTTACAACTATTTAAGATAGTTGTTAGTGGTTTTATTTAATTTAGTTTAAGTTTGGTTTGCTTTAATAAGTTAAAGTTGCTTACGGTTAGTAAGTTAATAGTAAGTTTGTTTTATTTTTTATCCTGTAATAGTTTCTTTTTGTTTAATATATATGTTGTTTGATTTTAATATATGTGTGTTATCGATGTTTATAACGATCATCTATAATTTTAATTTAATTTTCGAACCTACTTTTTCATACTTATTGAACATCGGACGATGTCAATTCGTAAGTGGGGAGTAGAGTTAGGTTTGAAAATTTCATTAAAATTTTCGAAAAAATTAAAAATAATTATAAAATATAACCTTTTTCATATAAATTAGTACTTTAATTACTTATTTCTTAGTTTTAATTTTTCTTGAATAATTTAAGTTGGTTAATATATGAATAAAAATGATATAATTCGAGAGGATTAATCTTTGATTTAGTAAAATATATTAGATATATAATGAATATGTTTTATATCTTTTATAAGATTTTAAGATTTTGAGTATGTATAACTAAATAATTTTTATCAAATATTTCTTTTATGGAATTATTCAAGTAATTTTTATATTTATAAATAAATTTTTAGATAATTTTCTTTTTAAGATTAATTATGAATTTGGAATCAAAAATTAGGAATGATGATTTTTGGCACCACAAAAATATAATATAGCCAAATAACTACTCCTGAATAAAATTTCCAATTTTGACCCTTTCTCACCTTTTAAAGAGTGATCAAGACCTCACTCGGAATTTTAGCCATTTTGATTAAACTAGAAATTTCCGATCCTTAGCTTATTTTGGTCTACATTTCTTTGACATTCTTCGAGTTTGTACGCATCTTTATGAGAGGAGATGATGTGAGAAAAAGTTAAGAGTTGAGAAAAATGGTATATCTTGAGATTGGAATGAGTTCGAGATATGTTAGTGTTTTATGGAAAATTTTTTTTTAAAGAATTAAAGCACCATTTTATATACGAATAAATCGAATATCAAGTATCTTCCTATCTTTGATCGACCAAATATATGTCGATGATAGTAGTCCAAATTTGAGGGATTATCTCGAAATGTCCTATTCTTGAGAATGGCGCATAAGTCGAATCAAAAGATCTCAAGAATGATTACGTGTTTAAGGAAACCGGACTCGTAATTTTAGATCGAAAGAGTAAGTACTCCGATCAATCTTGATGAAGCAATGCTTGTGAATTTGATTATTTACACACACTCACGCTTTAGTTCTTAATGTATGAAAAAAAAAAAAAAAAAAAAAAAAAAAAAAAAAGAAGAGAGAAAATCGAAAAATAGTTGAAATAAAAGGATATTCTTAATCGAATCGTTTTTGATCAAGAATGTGAAGGCGTGAAGTACGTCGACTTACATCTTTTTTTTTGATTTTTTTCTATCTTTTCGATTAACCAATGTCCTATCCTAATATATTAAGCCAATGTGTATTTCTATTTGACTTAGTTAATGATTAAGTAAATTGTAATAATCTAGATAGAAAGTATTTCTAATATTTTATTTATATTTACGAATTATTGCATGCATGTTTCCATCTAATTCATATTTGATACTTAATTCATTTAAGTTGTATAATCTCCTTTCTTAAATTTCTATAAAATTTATAAATTATATGTTTGTAATATTGACGATATATATTACTTTTGAAATTTTAATCGATCAATTATATTATCTGTTATTTATATATTATCGCTTATTTTTCGCTTTAGGGACGATCAAAATTTAAGTGGGGAGTAATTTGATGTATTATTTTTATATGATTGAATTTACGTAATTTTATTATGTTTTGTTGACAAATTCTATGTAAAATATCTAAAATTATGATATAATTAGTATAAAATATTAATCTTTGTAGTTTAGTATAGTTAGTAGTAAAAGTTAGTATTTATAATAAAAAGTTGTAGTTTTGTGCGGTTTTAGTAACCGGAATATTGTGTCTATTTTACACGGGTATTTTGTGTTTATTTCATTGCAGAATCCTAATATGAATCGAAATCCCAGTATCGACACTTTTGAAGTCAATACAAGTCGGTGAAAGGAAGTTATAAAGCGTCACACCGATATAAATGATCGAGGAATAATTGTTTCTAAATCTCGAAAAAGGACGTATAATACAAATGGCTCATCGAGAGTATGTTTTACGAAGAAGTGGTCTTGATGAAAGTTGTAGAGAATTTAACGAGCTTTTCAACGGAAGTTCGATTATGTCATTACGATATCGAGAATTCAAGTTACGATTTTTAGAAGATTAAGCGTGTAATTATATATAATTATATATATAATTACACAGCACAAGTAATGATTATGTGTAACATGGGGAACATGCTGAGGACAAGTTTGAAATGATTAGCATCATTACACCGGACCGATCCGGCAAATTTTCGAGACCGGTCCGGGAAGGGAAAAAATTATATAAAGGAAGATCGAGAGATTCATTTGGAGTGTGTATCAAATTATATATATAAACCATATTCTATATATATAACTCTTCCCTCTTTCTTTTATAGTTGTAAATAGGCCTTATGCCAAAATAATGTAGTAGTAGTACGGTAATAATGTTCGGGAAATTCTCGAAGGTTAAATTGTTCTTTGAAATCGTTGTAAAATCCGGAAAAAGACGATTTCGAGTCATTGATTATAATCGGGTAATTTCTATAATAATTATGTTTATGTTTGTCATTTTCTTCTTTTAGTTTTTATAATGTTATTAGGCTAGATCTAATAACTAGCCAAAGTTATGTAATTATATTATTTTGATCTTTTCGGTAATGGAATGATGTTAAAATAAAAATGACTAAAATTGAGTAAAATGAATCTTTTTCTATTTCGCTACGTAATGATAACATATTGAATGAAGTAATCAATCATAATGAATACTACATATAACCTGGCGATGAACCGACTGAGAGAAGTCGAGGATATGAGTAAAAATAGAAAAACCGGAGGGTAAAAATGGCCGTCTGATTAACGGAATCCTATTTCTACCCGAAGCGATTTGTCCTAATAAAACAAATCTTATTAAAATTTGTACTCGAGATCTTAATAATGTTAAAATCACAGTTTAATTGAAACTACATCGTTTGTATTAAATCGATCCGCTTGACAACCGGAGCCTCTTGAATAACATCGGCCATTTGACAAATGGAATCACCTCTTTTATCCGGGGTAGATTTGTACTCTTTCGCACTGTTTTGACTAACTAAGTTTAGCATGGGGCGGTTGTGGACCTTGGGTGATGACTTTTGACATATGACAATTTCATACGCTCGTGTGAGGAGGAATTGTTGACATTGTGAGTACACCGTTTCATTCACTCAATTGGACCTAAAAAGGAAGATCGAACACATTCCATTAATCAAAAGATCATATAATTTGATTACATATACTTTGGTTAGTGCGGTTATATATTATATTTTGGTATCTATATATTTATATATCTATATATATTATATTAGAATAACTTTTAAATTACGCATTTATTTTATGTTGGTTAGAGTAGTAGTAATCTGTGTTATAAAATTGCGGGTTTAGATCGAGTTAATAGCATTTCTTTGGTATTTAACCACACTTAAAAGAATTACCACTTTTTCCTCGAGGATTCGACACCGACTCACCACTTTATCACTACAATTTGACCCAGACACCTTGTAGGTTAGGATCCGTCTAACCTAGAAAAGGTCTGCCCTTCTTGACGCCGTTTAAGGTCCGGTTTAGTGACGTCGAGGGTTGAACTAAGCACCGGAGCAAAGTAAAGTTGACTCTCATCAAATACTTCGGGACTTAGCTAGGGTTTGTGAGTATTAGATTGGATCATAGCTCATTATCTCTTTTATATAGTATTAAATCTTTCATTTTGTGTATATTTAGTTTGTAGAACCGGTGATCTGACAAATCACCACGTTCAATATTTGTGTTGACCTAAACTAGGAACGAGACCGACTTTGGTACTCGACCAGATTTCTGTGGGATACGACCTTGACTAACAAATTCTAGATTCTGATTGACCCGTGCAGCATCGCGGTGAGATTGAGACACACTTAGAAAAGGCCGATCAACTTTCTGGTGAAATTAAGAGCATATATTTGAACAACTAAAGCAAAATCGACATAATATGTTTGCTCATTCACGTATCAATTGTCCTTATATATTTTCTTATTTGGAGGAGATTATGTAATTTTTTTTTTATTTTTAGAAATGTTGCATTTTGTACCTAAAGCTCCAATTAAAATAATAAAATATATGGTTTTCATTTATTTGTTTGTGAAAGATGGGGTGCATGTGTTGGAGTGGGTTTTGGTAGAGGTGGAGGAGAAAAAGTGGATGGAGATGAATGTGAAGATGAATTGAAACTAACAACTTTATCCTTCATTAAATATTTTTAAAAGGTTAATTATGATTATGAATAAAGAATGGTAAACCCTTTGAAAAAATAAATAAATAAAGGGTGGTAAAAAAAAATATGATAGTTTAGGGTTGAAATTTGATCAATTAAAAATTTAATGTTGTAAATTGATCAAAATGTATTGTTTAAGGTTGTAAATTGAGCAAATAATAGTTTAAGTTTGTAAATTTTACAATGAGTATAATTCGAGGGGGTAAATGCGATTCTCTCTATCATTTATATTTACTTCAAATAATAATTTAAGTTTGTAAATGTGATATTCAATATTTAAGAAGTCAAACGTAACAAGATTCGATTTCAAGAGGTTGAATCTCGTTATTGTATCCTGGCGTATAGTAAAAATAAAAAATAATTTTGTATTAATATCTTTCCTCTGTTCCAAGAAAGCTTTTGCTACGAAGCCCTCAAAAGAAAAAAAAACATCCTTGCAAAATGGGTTTATATATAAGTCGAAAACCCATAAACCCTATGCTCAATCACTTAAAATTATTAATCTTTTAGGTAATTATCTCTAAAAACCCTAAACCCTAGTAGCTGGCCGCTGCTTCTTCTAGAGCCTTCTCCTCCTTTCTTAAATTCTGCTAACACCAATCCCGTTTCTTTTCGTACATCAGAAATCACTCCTACCCTGATTTCAGACAGCAATTCACGCACTTCATCTCTTTAGAAATCATGTATCGTCTAGCTGCAAATCTTGTTTCGAAGGCCAGGTAAACCTTGTTGTTTTACTTTGTTTCGTCTATTACTACATTTGTTTGGATTTTGAACATTTTTGGTCTGATGAGAACCCTGCTTTTGTTCCTGTTTCAGGGTTGCTAAGAATTTTGCGCAGCAAGCGAAACAAGTTTGTTTTATTGCATAAAGTTATGATTTTTGTGGCAAGTTGCTGTTTTTATTTTGCTTTTTCACCAGCTGGAATTGTTTGTTGTTCATTTGATAGGTGCAGCTTAATGGAAGGTTGGGCTGGAGCCGAAACTATGCGGCTAAGGAAATTAGATTTGGGGTGGATGCTCGAGCTCTAATGCTTAGAGGTGTTGAGGAGCTGGCTGATGCCGTTAAAGTGACTATGGGTCCAAAGGTATAGTTTTTATGCTGTTTATAAATCTGTTATCTGCATTTTCAGTGCTCATTTTTATTTATTTATTTAGTTCTTCTAGTTCTTGGTTGATTTCTCCTTCAGCAGATTTTGATTTTGATTTTGATGTATTCTGGTTAAACCTCCATGGTTTTGGAGGAATTTTGTGTCTGTTCATGTGCATTGTAAAAAGAGGCTCCTGTAAGGTGTCACAAGATGTCACAAGAGAGAAATTAGCTGCCTTTGATGTTGTAGTCTAGTTTATACGTGATGCATATGTCTTGTGAGGATTGTCAAAGGACTTTATGCTATATAATTGCCAGCAACTTATTCTCTGTTTATTATCGTCTTATGATTTATTGTTTGTTCTGATTCATGAAGGGGCGGAATGTGGTGATCGAGCAAAGTTGGGGTGCTCCTAAAGTGACAAAAGATGGAGTAACCGTTGCTAAAAGTATTGAATTTAAAGATAAAGTCAAGAATGTTGGTGCTAGCTTAGTGAAGCAGGTTGCTAATGCCACAAATGACGAGGCTGGTGATGGTGAGTAATTTTTCATGTCTGTAGCATCCTCTTGAGATATTCATTCGATTTACTTTTATGACCAGAGTCTGATAAAATGATCAATGATATCTTTATAGGTACAACTTGTGCTACTATCCTTACGCGTGCAATATTTAGTGAAGGCTGTAAGTCAGTTGCAGCTGGTATGAATGCAATGGACCTTAGGCGCGGGATTAACACTGCTGTTGATGCTGTCGTAGCCAACTTAAAAGCAGAGCAAGGATGATAAGCACATCAGAAGAGATAGCCCAGGTTCGTTGCTAGCCGCAAATAGTTTTCATGAAAATTTTAGATGTTTTTGGCTTGAACCGAGCCTAATAATGGTTATGTTTTAGATTGATTGCCCATTTTTTCTTAAAACAAGTTTCATGATGTGTTTGCTCAGCTGTTGACCCATGCCCTACAGGTTTAGGAGAATATTTTGTGAATGGAGTTATTTCTCCAGCTCCCATTTCGTGAACATTGCTTTACAGAAAGGCATATAGCAAAATCAATGCTGATCATGAGATGTATGTCGGTTGTATGACATTGTGCAGGTCGGGACGATCTCTGCAAATGGAGACAGGGAGATTGGTGAGCTGATTGCAAAAGCAATGGAGAAAGTAGGCAAGGAGGGAGTTATTACCATTCAAGTGAGTTTTATGTGCTTCTAGTCCATTGAATTCATTGCATTCACTTGTGTAGTTGTGTTGGTACACTGTGCTTGTTACTGGCCTATCATCTCGTAATGTAGGTTCTGTTTTTGGTTTGTTTTGATTTGATGTATATCTCTTTGTGCAGTACCTTTCATCCCAAAACTAGTATTCATTTTTCCTTACTTCGCTTCCTAAGCTTTATGCTCTTTCATTTGATTGTTGATAATCTTAATATTTTCAAATTATCACATTATTTGCTCTTTTCATTGTATAGGATGGGAAAACATTGTTTAATGAATTGGAAGTTGTCGAGGGAATGAAGTTGGATAGGGGTTTTATTTCCCCATACTTCATTACAAATCCGAAAACTCAGAAATGTGTAAGCATTTTATCTTGACACGTTCTCCTACAGAAAACTTTATTCTTCCAGTACAACTGTAGATGGATGAGAACCGATTTTTGTTGGTTCTTACCGGTGTATATGGTTTTGTAATAATTCATCGACCATTTTCAGGAGTTGGAAGATCCCCTCATATTGATACATGAGAAGAAGATTTCTAATCTTCAAGGCATTGTCAAGGCGCTTGAAGTCGCGCTAAAGGTTATATTTGCTCATACTTTGTGCTTAGAAATTTTGTCTGCTTATGGATTTTGATTCATGTACTCAAATTACTTTTGTTTGGTCGATCTTCAGACTCACCGACCACTTCTAATTGTTTCTGAGGATGTTGAGAGTGAGGCTCTTGCTACTTTGATTATCAACAAGCTCCGTGCTGGACTTAAGGTTCTTATAATACCGAAAGACTTTTTATCTGGTGTTCAAATTCATTGTTTTATTGTCTTTCGTTGTCTTCTCCAATCGTTTGGTGGTCAAATGTTTATGTATATATGCAGATTTGTGCCATAAAAGCTCCAGGCTTCGGTGAAAATAGGAAGTCTGCTCTGCAAGATCTTGCTGTTCTAACAGGAGGCCAGGTTCGATAATTAGTCATTCATTAGCGTGTCTGCTTATATATTCCCTTCCATATGCTTAAGATTTTGCCACTTTATTTCAGGTCATAACTGAAGAGCTTGGTCTTAACCTAGAAAACTTGGATACCGAGTGGTTGGGCTCAAGCAAAAAGGTTAGTTGCGTGATAGTTAAGCCACCTGATCTTATAAATGTTGTGCACACTGCACATCTTTTTCCGCATGTTTTAAATGCGTGCATAAAGTTTTGATCTTTACATAGTTGTAGGTCATTACATGTTCTTCATGTATGTCTTGATTGAAAATTGAATTGTTCATTTTAGGTCACAGTATCAAAGGATGATACAGTTATTCTGGACGGTGCTGGTGATAAAAAAGCCATAGAGGAGAGAACCGAGCAGGTTTATAGCCTCTCACTTATCCTGTTTTCACACCCTGATCTGTTAATTTGCATACCGAGAAATGCTGTTTTTTATTTTTATTTTAAGCTTACTGTCTTTGTGTTATCATGAAACTTTGTAGATTCGATCTGCAATCGAAGCGGCTACCTCTGACTATGATAAGGAGAAGCTCCAAGAAAGACTAGCCAAACTTTCGGGGTGTGGCTGTTTTAAAGGTCTGTTTTTCTCGCTTTTTCTTTTCGGTCCTTTGTACAGTATGTTTCATTAGGCATTTAATGCTGTACCTGAGTCGATATGTGTGACGATAATCACACAAAGATTGGCAGACTTTTGGAAAACTTATTTAGACATGTCATGTCACCAGTAAACTCGTAATGCTTTACAGATTGGTGGGGCCAGCGAGTCAGAAGTCAGTGAGAAGAAAGACAGGGTTACTGATGCTCTGAATGCAACAAAGGCAGCTGTTGCAGAAGGCATTGTTCCTGGTAATTTTTCTTTTGACAACCGCTTATCCCATTCAGTATGTATATAGATGCAGTATGTATGTGTATGTGCGTGTGTATACACTCACATACATATAGATACAGAAAATGTTCAGGAAATATCTGTCTTTTATTTGATTTGGAGTTCCCGAATATGTTCTGTACATCTTTATTCAAAGCAATTAGTCTCTTCACTTAATAGGGTATTTACATGTACATTCATTTCATGTGGTTTGTTCCAGGTGGCGGTGTTGCTCTATTATATGCGTCCAAAGAATTGGACAAGGCGGCCACAGCCAACTTTGATCAGAAGATCGGTGTTCAGATCATTCAGAATGCTCTCAGGGTTTGTAAAAACATCGAGTATAAATACAGATGATTGTGTTAATGATGATTTGAATCTTTGAATTAATATGCTTGTTTCCAATTTGACAGGCCCCGGTTCACACAATCGCCTCAAATGCTGGTGTGGAAGGTGCTGTTGTTGTTGGCAAGCTGTTGGAACAGGACAACCCTGATCTTGGATACGACGCAGCAAAAGGTTCGACATTTTTCTTGACCGTGTCGTGTTTTCATCTGACTTTTGCTGTTTAATTTGATGTTTGAGTTTCGTTTCGTTTGTTGTTTTGGTTCGTGTGCGGTACAGGTGAGTATGTTGATATGGTGAAAGCCGGAATTATTGATCCATTGAAGGTCATAAGAACAGCTCTTGTTGATGCTGCTAGGTGAGCCCGCTTGACACACACACACATATATATGTGTATATATATATGTATGTATGTATAAATCTTGAGATTTTCAATGCTTAGACTGATCTTCCTTGTTTTTTTTTTTTTTTTTTGTAGTGTGTCTTCACTGTTGACAACAACAGAAGCCATTGTAGTGGAACTTCCGAAGGATGA
This sequence comes from Gentiana macrophylla, assembly GCA_026214975.1. Taxonomy (NCBI): domain Eukaryota; kingdom Viridiplantae; phylum Streptophyta; class Magnoliopsida; order Gentianales; family Gentianaceae; genus Gentiana; species Gentiana macrophylla. The sequence continues at coordinate 100,004,978 of CM047815.1, read as the reverse complement.
CAAGGCGGCTCCGGCAGCGGGTGCTGGCGGCATGGGGGACATGGATTATTAGCTTGCTGACTTACATTTTTCTGAGACATTTGGAATAAAATATCAGGAATTAATCCATCATTTTGTTGAAAAACTTATGAAACTTATATCAGGGTAACGAAGGCGATCCGTTGTAATCATATAGGGAGAGAAAGAGGGGATTGTAAAAAAAGAAACATGTAGTAGGAAATTTATGGTATTTAATGCAGAACACCATTATTTCTGGGGATGATGATTTGGATTTGGCTTCAAGAATTTGGGATGTTTTTGCAGAACACCATTATTTTCCCTTAAATATAAATCTCTCTTCAATTTTTAAGAGTTAATTAACCAAATTATGTTCTCAAGTCTTTTGCTTTTAGGTGGCTGAATGGATTTGTACAACAGTTGCATTTGTTACTTAAATTTGATTTCTGTTGTAAATTGTTACATATTATGTGTGGGTGGGTGGGTGTGTGTGTGTGTGTGTGTGTGTATAATATATATAAGTGGCATATGATATAATTAATGTAAATCAACCAAAAATACAATGGTTTATGTGCCTTAAAAACATACAATAGTTGAGACTAGTACTGACACTTTCCTTGCCTCTGCACCGACTGCATTTATTTAATAGTTTGTGCAACCTTATGTGACAACATCATGTAGTGAATCTTGTATACATTTTACAAATGGTGTATCATACAGAAAATGTTTTATATATAGTTCGGAGAGTACAATGCAATGAAACCCTGTTGGCCGATTGATAATTGATATAATTATACAATATATTCGTTTTATGTCTGTAATGTCGTCCTTTTGAATAAGTCTCCCTAAATATAAACGAATCTTAAGTTCCAACCCTACTTATAAATGGAGCCCCATTTATTCTTGAAATGAACACCCAAATATTAATACACATATACTTCTTGCATATAAATTAAAGAACCAAAATTACTATGGCAAAACTTATTTACTTTGCTCTGTGCTTTTTTCTGGGTGTGTTTTCCCTGCTTCAAGCAACTGCATACGTACGTGCCCAAACAACAAAACAATCCATGAGAGGTATGTCATTTCATAACTTTACGTCTATTTTCTATTATATTCCACTATTTTGAGCTTCAATTCATAACAAGGGATAATTATTTAATTTTTTTTTTTTTTTTTTTTTTTGTTGTTACCCCCCTTCCCCCCCCCCCCCCTTTTTTTTTTTTTTTTTTTTTCATAATTTTTTTTTTATAATTTTTTTTTACTATAAATCTGAGAAATACTATTATCATAACACTTCAGATCACAACGAATGTAAACCCTTCTTTTTTCCATACATAATAAACATTTTCATCTATTGTGGGTATTAAATAGAGATCATCAGAGCAAGCCATGGAGTATCGGGGACCAAGAGAAAGATTATCGTAAGCGATGACTTATGGGGAGCTATTAAACTCAGGATAGATCAAGATGAGCTTGATCTCGATCCCGAGCCTGAACCTGAGCCTGAGCATGTATCTGATCGATACTTTTGTGAGGCCGAGACTGAAAAGTGTGAGCAAGATCCGGATTCAGAATCAAAATGCGGAGGTCCAACATATTGTGTATGCATACATGCGATTGAACTTTGTACGGATGAGAGATACTCCGTGGATGATAGTTGAGTCCTGGTTTCGTTTTTCATCTGTGTTTCAAGTCTTACTACATTCATAAAGTTGTCGATCGAGTTCTATATTGTAATTGATCACGTTTATTTCAAGAATGTGTATTCCATTGGAATTTTTCGAACTATGTTCGAAAAATTATCTTAGTATTGCCTCACTCTTTTCTATATTGATCTTCTTATTGTTTTTCACTTCAACCATTTAGTTGATACAAGTTAAAAATACTAATAAGACAATCAGTTTATTTGCCGTTTCACTCTAGGAAGCGAGAGATACTCAACCTCAGCAGAAATTGTAAATATCGAGGTAAACTCGTTTGAGCTCGACTCAAGCTCAATCAAAATATTAACGAACGTAGCTCAAACATAACATTTGGTTCGTTTAGTATACAGACACGCTCGAGTCCACTCGTGTATTCGAGAACTCAAACTCAAATATATGATACTCGGATCGGTTCGTTTACATCTCTATGGATAGGGTGACTGCTAAGAAGTCCGACGGAGATCCAACAAGTTAAGGGGTGTATTAAACGATATATATCTAATGTTAAAAATATGTGTCTTCGATTACGTTGATTTTTTCTTTGATTCCAACGGTTGTTCTCTCGCCGCCGGAGATTTGTCTCGGCGCACGAGATTTAAAATTCTCAATGGATCTAAACACATATATGTATCGAAAAATCTTTTGGATCCGGATAAAATCGATCAACACAATCATAGTTACTAGACATAATGCTTTATGCTCGTTACTGCATAGGAACAATAGCTTTATAGGGTGATGTTACAACAAGCTACAATAAGTGATGATATCCAAAAGTGCTTTTTGATCGACCATTAAGGTAATACTATTTCGTTATTGATATCCAAACGTTGATAGCTATGCTGTCTATTACCGGGTATTGTCAAAGATTTGTTTTTTCATGCATTCAATACAACCGTAATTTCCTTTCTTGATTATTGATTTTGATGGAATTGATTTGTGTTATTTCTTGTCGTGTTCTTAACAACATCATGAGTAGTTAAACCTTTTAGAGCTAAGATTATGTGAAAATTAACGAAATTTTTGCCCTAGATAATTAATGAAAGTGAATTGTGCGCAATTTATTAGTTTCATGATCGATTACGCATACTAATACTTATGCCTAATGCTTTTGTTGAAGCAATTAATCATCGAATGAATTAATAAACGCTTTTACAAACTAGAGTCGACGTTGTAGGAAAATACTTATTATGATCACATAATAAAATGATCAAGATAGATTCCGTTTTTAAGCAATGTTTGCAATGTGTTTCAAAGTAAATTAATGCATGTTTGGTGATTACACCTGCACGGACGGACCATTGAATCAAACATATGGCGCCTGTAATTTTATCAAGAACATAAACAATAGGTCGGTAGACTTGAGTTCATTTCCGAAAAACGACTACGATTGAGTAGTTAATTTGTCGGTTAAGGTGGGGCCCTCCGGTTCAAATACACATCGGTTTTACAATAGTTTTATAGTGGTCATTCCTGATTAAATTTTTTTTGACCACCATACCATCATTTGATAAAACATCATTGGTTGTTTATTTTTATACAGCAAGTCCATCAGAAATATCTTAAATGTGATTTGGTCCTGGCGCCATAATAAAACTTGTGTTGGTTTTAAGATGGGGTCCTTCGGTTCAGATGCACATGATTGGTTTGATTGTATTTTAATTTCTTTGCTTCTACATCAATAAAAAAAAAAAAATTTCTTTCCAAAAATAAAATAAAATTTAATGTAATGAAGAAAAAACAAAAATGAGATATTGCTTAAAAAAATATTGGAAAATGGAAAATGGAAATTACAGAAAATAGCCAAAAGATTGCCTGCAGATGAATGAAAGATGAATTAATTCAGAGATCTGCCGGAAAAAAAGGAGAATGGACAGACCTCCCTTCGATCCCATCGGACATCTGATTATTCTTTCTTCCATTTTCCTTTTTTGAAATTTCCAATTGATTCAAATCTATATATTTTCCCACCGCTTAGCCGTTCGTGCAACAATTCATTTTGGATAATATCTTCGACTCATATTAATTGTATACAACGCTTATACACGTCTCTGGAAGCTTTGATGTGTTCTGAATCATTTGGAATTTGTGGGGTAAGCTTCTGATTAAGGAATTCTTGATAAGAGGAAAGGAAGGGGAGCTTTTGAACTGAATGGCGTCGGCGCAGGTGAAAACCAAGAGCATTTGGAAGCTGGAAAGAAAAAGGTTTTGGTTCATGAACTTAATAATTGTTAACTCGTAGATGAATTTCTTTATGATCTGGAGCATTGGTCTGATTAATTTTTTTTTTTTTTTTTTTGCTCAGAGAGTCCTTTTCTTGGTTGTTTTAGCTGTTAAGAAATCAGTGATGCAAATGTTGTAGCTCAGGTGGTAGGATCATGATGATAGTTTTCATTGGATAAAAAGGATTTTATCCAGTTCGGTGTGTCTTGGTCAGGATTGTGGTTAAGTTGGTTTATCAATTCAGGTTGTACTGTTGTTAATTTAGTTGGTAAGTAGAGCATATATTACTTAGTTTTCTATATGGCACCTTTGTTTCCAGAGCAGTTAAAGTTAAAGAAAAGCAGATTAGGAACAAATAAATAAACAAGTGGAGAAGATCAAATGAGATGTGAGTATGTGTTTTTGGTGTTTCTATAACTATAAAGCTGAAAAGCTTGCGGTTTTGGTATTGCAAGATAAGGTACATGAACATATTTGGGTTTCTAGGATGCATAATGGTTTATTGTTAGGTTTACATCAACTGAATTGATTTGGTAATCGGCAATGAGCCAGTTGGTCCTGGTCTTCGTGTGAAACTGTGACATTAGCATATTTAGGCTCTTGGTTTTGATAATTTGAAACTGTGACATTAGCATATTTAGGCGCTTGGTTTTCATAATAACCTGCATTGGAATGAATAAGATTGAGCAGTCTTCACCTTAGACGCAGGCATGGCCGATTAGGGGCATGGATGTACTCATGATGTATTGTCTCTTTACTTTGTCTATTCCTTTTCTCCTCTGCTGCCAGTTCCTGTGACTTTCATTATTTTTGGCATGGCAGCTTGAGGAATTTCGCAAGAAAAAAGCCGCAGAGAGGGCGAAAAAGGCCACACCTGCTTCCCAGATCAATATTTCTGATGGCGGCTCCGTTGAAAAGAAAAGTTCAGAGCCAGAACAGTCACGACTTCCTGATTCTATTACGGGCAATACACCTGATACAATTGGAGCATCTTTTCCAGGATTCTCTACTGGACTAGTCAACCATGATAATAAGGAAGTTGAAGCATCAAAAGTAGTAGCTATAATTACTCTTTGTTACTGGGGCTAAAGGTCCTGATTCTGATAGTAATACTAACATAGACTACGCGGTGCCATTGCAATCTCATTTGAATAACAACGAGCTCAGAGGTGATGATGGCCCACAGTTTACTCAGCAAATACATCTAAACAGCAGTCAACCTGAGCAAAAGGAAACTGGTGGGGTTGCCAAAAGCACTCTAACTGGATTAAAAAGTGATACGTTTATAGCTCCCTCGTATACCAAACTCAATCCCTGACAGGCCTTCGTTGCAGTCTACCTCTGGTGAAATAAATCGTGCTTTGCTGAATCGTGATGATAGTCTGTTGAAGGATTCTTCAGGAATCCAGTCTACTGGATCTCATTCTCTCTATATGAATGGCTTCCCAGACAATTCCGGAAACGTTTTACTTGATAAGTCAAGTTATGGTGATCGTTTTAATAGCGGGATTACTTCCTCATTAAATGAAGGTAATGCCGTTCTTTTCTTCTAGGTTTTGACTTACAACCTTATTTCCTCCTTCCGTCCTTTACCCTTTTGTCAGTCCATCAAATTCCTCTGGTTATTCGACACATGCTTACTCTTGTTGTACTAATGTTTATTTTCTTCTTTAGCAGTCAAAATTTGACCTGTTGGTTTCTACTAGATTTCAGGCATTCCGGTGGACAGAATTCAAACTATTATCCAGTCAATGGACTCCGAACAAACGCTTTCGAAAATAATAATACTGTCGCTGCTGATCGAGGGGAAGACAAGTTGAGTGGAAGCTCCCTGATCTCCGGTGCAAGCAGTGTAGCTAGGTGGTCTCCAGATACTAATTATACTGGTTTCAATTCATCAAGTGATGGACAATGGGCAAGTACACGGAAGTCTAGGCCATCTTTTCTTGATTCGATAAACATTTCAAAGGGTTTTTCTTCATCAACGTTACAAGAGCCGGTTAATAACGAACAAGCTAGTTCAAAAGTTTTCCCTGAGGACTCGTTACGTTCATCTCTTTTACCAAATGCAACACCTTCCACATTTACTTCTTTAAATGAAGTTGACCTACGTAAGAATGCGGCCGAGAAAAACATGCAAGACAGACAAGATCTTTATTCACGAAAGCAAAATGAAGATTTTGCAGCTTTAGAACAGGTGCCGATTTTCATTTGCCTTAGTAATCACTTTCATTGTACTTTCAAGTCTTAATCTTTTTCAAGGCAAAAAGAGAAAAGGAAAGAACACAGCCTGCTAAATGTTGCGTGTTTACCGGGCAGCTGTTATTCATTTATTTGGTTGTAATAAAGATTAACAATGACTATACTACTAATATTCAATGAATAAAACACTAAGTAATTGAAGGGATGGTGTTGTATGATTGAGTGGGCCATCTGCTGAAGATTTGCTGACTTGCCTTTTCAGCATATTGAGGATCTAACACAAGAGAAGTTCTCTCTGCAACGAGCTCTCGAGGCTTCACCTAACATTGGCAGACTCCTTAGCTGCTGAAAATTCAGCTCTGACCGATAGTTATAACCAGCAGGTTGGTGATTTTCTTTGTGTTTAATCTGCAAATGATGCTATCTTATGATCCTTACATGCTTTCATATGAAACAATTCATGGTTTTTCCTTTTTACTTATAAGAGGATATACAATTCTCACCCATATACTTCTAAATGTACTTCATCCTTTGTGTTTTCATATACTTGAGAATTTATTATATCTGACTGCTGATGTTTTTAACAATTCCGCATTTGGGTTTACATATATTTTTGAATAAGGATATGTGGATTGTTCTGTTTACTGTATGCTGTGACTAAGTAAGGGCCTCACTCATTTTCAATTGGTTCTTTTGTTCAGGGTAGTATGGTCCATCAGATAAAGGCTGATATGGAGAACTTGCAACAAGAAATAAAGGCAAAGCTGGTTAGTATATACATTTCTTTTTTATTTTGATGGGGTGATTGTTTTGTTATGCTGAACTTTCTGTGGTTCATGGAGACTTTTCATTGCATATGCACTTATGGTTGGCTACACTTGTATACGCTAATATTCTGCTGGTTATATTTATGACTGATCTTTTTCTACAAGGCCAAGAGGCATCTATTGCCATTATATTTTATTTTACTGATATATTAATCTGCGGTTTACGTTTACTCTGTTGTTTGCTTACTGTTTTCAGGATGAACTTGAAGCTGTAAGGAATGAGTATTATAATGCGCAATTGGAATGTAATGCTGCTGATGAACGTGCCAAGCTACTGGCTTCTGAGGTTATTGGCTTAGAAGAGAAGGTATAGCCTCATAGTTATGTTAAAACTCGTTTAAAATACGATGATCTTGAGATAACTTCAAGATCTGAAATGTTATGCCAAACGGGGGAAAAAAAGGGAGACGAAAAATGATGTTTAGGGAAATATATATTCATGTCTATTCCGATTTGTATGGAATATCATATGTCATTTCGAGTTGCTGGAAAATTAAGTGGCCTTATGTATATCTACAGGCCCTTCGGTTGAAGTCTAATGAATTAAAACTACAGAGACAACTGGAATCGACAGAAAGTGAAATTTCTTCATTCAGGTACGTTGCACCCAAATTTTCTTTGATGCCACTTTTGTTCCCCTTTGTTTGCTTATGTGGTTGGCAATTTTAAAGGTGGGAAAGTGTTGAATGGATAAAGTTTCTTAATTAGGTTTCTGGTCTCTCAGAATAGCAATGTTGAATGTTTTATGATCATATTGAAATGCATGAAAAAGGTAATCGATACAAGTCATGTGAAATGTTAATAATCTTACATATATGGCCTAATCATTTTGGAAAATCGTTTGTGATCTGTAAATTGGGGATATTTCCATGTATTATCGTTTTAAGTTCTTGTTTGGCTATGTGAAAGTCCATTACTGTACTTGTTGAGAGCATCATAGTTTATATTGCCTGCATTATTTATATTCCTCTATTTGAAGTAACTAGTTCCTTTTCTTGGTTAAACTCTGTATGGAACCTTTCAGAAAGAGAATTTCGAGTTTAGAGAAAGAACGTCAAGATATGCAGTCTACTATTGATGCTTTACAAGAAGGTACTGAATCTAAGTACTATTTTTCGTTCAATTTTTCTGTACTTAGATAGTTAAGACAAAACTTATAGATTAGAACCTGTCTTTAGTATTTAGTGGACCAGATTTTGTTTTTTTTGTTGGTTGTGATTCTTGAATTTTAAATAATGAATTCGGTCAGTTCATTGACCAGATATAAATTTACTTTTTTCTGCATAACAATTCAATCATTTAGATAAATCATAAAAAGTAGACTATTACGAGCCTATATTTGGCATATTTTCTGCAACATGTTTTGTCATTTGGTTACTCGATGCACAGAGAAGAAGTTATTGCAGTCCATGCTGCGGAAATCATCTACTGGCGGGAAGCTTGTCAACGAATCAAAGGCTTCAACAATGAAAAAGATGTTTCAACTATGACTGAGGATCTCGGTATGTCGCTCTAAATTGTTGATTATTAATATCTTAATATGGTTGGTATTGCTTGCATCTTGCAATACTATTGTCTAAACGGATACACAATCCGCATCTTCAACAAACATTATATGGTTTATGCATCACATCGTATTTGTGAACGGATACACAATCCCCATCTTCAACTAACATTAGATGGTTTATGCATGTTTATGATGCCACGGATACTTGACTGGCAGCATGTCCCGTGCCCAATATTATGCGACACAGATACACTCTAGATAGTTAAGGATACACAGGATTCAGACATGCATATCCATGACTCAGATGCATGAAGTGGAGAACTATGTTGAAAATTGATTAAAAACTGGCATATAATGAATGGAAAGCTGTCCAAAATGATGAAAAACTACAAAAGAATGGAGAGAACCCTAAAATTGTTTTATTATTTATTATTTCGTCCGTATAGTTTTATTCATGTACAACTTGATCCTTATGTGTTTAGTATTTACGCATCGTCCTCTGTCCATGTATCCTATATTTTCTAAAATCTTGTACCTCATGTGATATCTCAGTATCCACGTATTCGTACTCATGCAACCTAGAGGCATGTCTCTATTGTACCAAATTTGTTAGTAGCTTCTCCTTTTGTGACAATTGAGATATAAAAAAACCATATATTCAGGTGACTCTAGTGATGAAGATACTAGTGTGAATACGCCAACCGGTGTTGGAAACGATGCCTCTCATTCGCAGGATAATATGCAATTTAGCCTCCAAGACATGGCAACAGCTATTCCTGCTGATCAAATGAGGATGATTGAAAACATTAACTCATTAATCTCAGAGGTAGATGCTTCCTCTCCCTCTCTCTTTCTCTCTCTCTCTCTCTCTCTCTCTCTCTATATATATATATATATATATATATATATATATGTACACACACACACACATAGATATATATATATATATATATATATATATATACACAGACATATACATACATACATACATACATATAACTTCCTACTTGCACGAGTGAGTTTTACTATGCCAAGCATAACTTTTCCTCGGTTATTTGGCTGCAGTTAACGGCAGAAAAAGAGGAATTGGTGCAAGCTTTATCAGCAGAATCATCTCAAAATCATAATCTTAAGGTGGTTTATTCCCTATAAGATTTGTAACCCCAAATCCGTTACATAGACATATTCTTCATATCATTCTTTGAATTTTTATATTAGAAATCAATGTCCTAAAGGAAATGGGCACAACAGGGATTGACATTCTGTTTTATTGTTACTATTTCAATTTCTGATTCATATTTTTTGTTGTTGAAGGAATTGAACAAGGAGTTGAGTCGAAGCTTGAAGTTCAAACACAAAGATTAGAACTTTTAACTGCTCAAAGTATGGTCACCGATGTTTTACCCACAAGAACATCACCTTCACGCTCTTGGTACCCGAAGACCCCACATACGCCTGACGAAGGGGATGAGGTAATGTGTGTGTATATACATATAGGGCACTTTTAGTGGCAATCTGACTTCTTAAAAGCCGATTTTAGACCTTAGAACCGACTTTCTACTGAATCTAACGTCACTATATGGAAAACACTTGCGGATTTGGTTAACGATTTTTTTTTCTGCAACAGGTGGTGGAAAGGGTATTAGGATGGATTATGAAGCTATTTCCTGGAGGGCCATGTGGCTGAAGAAATAGTAAGGTGCTGTAATTGTATCTTTTCACAAGACAAAGCCAGATATTTTGCTGCAGATGATTTTGTGGAAGTTGAAAGGTCATTGTTTGTAAATTGCAGGTTTTTTCGGATTATAGTGTCTCCATTCTTTTTTTTTTTTTTTTTTTTTTTTTTTTTTTTTTAACTCAGAGAAAACAGTTTCTAGAATATAAATGTATACACAGATAGTAGTGTATTTGTTTTGGGAATGGTGTATGGTAAAATATTGTCCAACTTTCTTTCATTTACTAAAATATATATACATTGCTCAAGCTGCAAAGCCTTTTCATGTTGGTTGTTCTCTAAGGTAAGGCCTATGGATGCAATTGCACTATAGCACAAACAGTTTATGAGTTTAAATGATTAGGTTTCTAAAGGGTTTAAATGATGAATATGCAAAAGAAAAAAAAAAAAGAGAGGGCACATAATGGACAAGGAAGCACGGCTTCCCCAACCTATAGTTAATTAGGCATCTTTGCTTGCAAAATCGGGTCGGTCATATACTCCAAAATATTGAGGGTTTTATATCTTGATTGATGTTAGAGGCACGAGTGTCACATATAGGCACATTAAGGTTATATAACAAGTAAGTTATTGTTTAAAAGAGCGTTGTGTATTCCTTCATTCTCTTTCAATCTAATATCAATTGGTGGTCTTCCATAGTAATATATATATATATATATATATATATATATATATATATATATATATATATATGTATATATATATATATATATATATATATATATAAAAATAAAAACATTTAATAATTCAAACGAAATAGAAAAATTAAAATTACACAATGATAAAAGATCGCTTTAATTCTCCCGAGTTGGAGTATTCCTCTCACATGATCAATCAAGGCATTACGAAGTGCAAAATGCATCTCTATCCTTGATACGCTTTTATGACGCTCGAGAAATTGCTTTGAAATCGAAAGTATTTTCATCCACCATTTAAGACGTTAGGTGCATGCTTCCATTGCTTCTTGAATTGTTCCAAAAGCAGTGATGCGACCACAATTGCAAATTGTGCTGTAGAGCTCAAATGCACGTTCCACGCCTTTTCTAAGCGATTCTTGTTTCTGCGAAGCGTTACTTTTAGGACCACGAGGATCATGGATACTTTGCACAATAGTTGCCCTTTGTGGATATATACCATCGCCTAAATAATAGTCCATGTTATACTCCTTTCCTTGAATGACATAGTTTGCCGGAGGAGCAATGCCTTCGGTGAGATTGGCAAAGAGGTTGGATTCTTCCAAGACATTAATGTCATTAATTATTAGATCGGACATACTGAAATATGCATGCCAAATCCAAAGATCACAATCCGCCACGTATTTCAAGAATGATGGTTGGTTGTCCGCTTTCCTCCGGAATATTGGCCCGCCGTGCGGTGGACAATTTTTCCACCGCCAATGCATCTTGTCTAACTGCCAAGCATCCCTGGAAAGCCAATTTGAAGTAACCAGCAACATCAGTAGGCGTAGGTGATCTTAGATACTCCTCTCCAAATACCTCAATAGTAGTAACGACAAAATCGCTTCACACACTTTATTGCGATTGACTCTCCTATTCTAATGTACTCATCAAGTATCACGCCGCATACCGTATGCGGTATCCGCAACGCCGCCGTTACCTTCACGAAGGTAGACAATCCAACTTTACCGGCCGCAGACTGTTCTTTAAACAAAATAGTTGTCATGGCTTTTCACACCTTCAAAGAATACGTAGGAACAAGTTGCAAGACATTCGAAAACGCGTCGAAACATTGTTTCATTGAATGTTGGATTTTCGGAAAATAGTCATCACACAACTTACGATTAGCAACTTCTCTCGCAATGGTTGATTACTCTACGCGAGATTGAGCCTTCTACGAATGCTTGGCTCATGTGGTCTAAAGTGAGCAATTGACCAACGAAATCATTACATACTTCGCGAGATCTTTCGAACAACCGTAATCATCATCATCACTTGACCTAATATTTGAAGACGATTCGGATGAAGTATTCATAATCGAATGTTATTTTGAAGAGTGAAGGAATTGATTTGTTATGGATGCTAAACTAGTTAATTTGCATCCGGATTTTATAACCACAACTTCATCAACGATACATTAGCTTGAATCGATCTTGGCCATCCATCATATTACATTAAATCTCCGCCATTCAAACTTTATCTAGATATGAAGATAATTGTGTGGATATGATACCAACAATCCACTTAGATTCGATCTTGGCCGCTCGTCAGATTACATTACATCTCTACCATCCGAATTTTATTTACATATGATGATATTGTTTTATGATGTCAACATGTGATATAACGATACACGGTGGATAATCTATTCATCTCAACCACAACTTTTTCCGAGCTCTCAACAACCACAACTTTTTCCGAGCTCTCAACAACCACAACTTCAAAATAATTTTCCCCGCAAGTTGCAACAGTTTACACCCGCAAGTTGTTTACTTGATTTTACGTATAAACCAAATGATTTCATATATTTAAACCATACCTCATCTATCTTATCCTTTCTTTCTCTTACAGATAAATATATCTTTGTATTCATGGCATCACGTGGAAGAAGCACTTTACACAAGCGAAATAGATGAACACTTATGCCATGTTTACATAGATATTAGTCAAGAGTCAATATTCAGTACCAATAAGTCCATAGACGAATTTTGGACTCAGATTATGGAAGAGTACTACGCGACCAAAACGGACATGATGTTGAAATAATGTCCTAAACCCAATCGGGTTGGACCGGATCCGACCGGGTCGGGTCATTTCTACCATTTCTTCATGTTTATACATATGATAAATGGCTTTATGTTATTATATAGTACTGCTTATCTATATGAACCAATTTGTGATTGTTTATATGATAACGTCCTTAGTGTCAAACTGTGAAAGAGAAATCATAATAGTGATTATGATTGATGAGATCTCGACTCACTTTAAAAATGTTTGATGCTTAAATGTCTCTAGTCGTATGTACTGTTAAATAGGAGATAATAATGCGATTAGACTAAGCACGTATTAGATGTCTTCTATCTTATTGAAGATATGGATAGATCTTGTCTATCAAAGTGTAGAGACACTTGGATGCGCACGTGGACGTGTATTAGAGAATCCATACGTTAGATCGACCCACTTACTTTATTAAGTGTTGCACGATGTGGCGGTTGTGTAATTATCCCGAGACCGGAAACTTCGCGACACCACGGTGTGGATTGTCATGCTTTGACACTATTGAGGTTTCCTCTAGCCATAGTGGCGATCATGTGGTAGTGATTGGGTATGATCATTGGAAGCATCGTAGGATTCATGTTTCTCGTCCGAAATCGCGTGATCCTATGATTATGAGTAAATGTCGAAATGACCTTCTTATAAGGAATCTCTTATTCTCGAAAGTCTTTGCAAAGCATAAGTAATATGTTACTTTGAGAGAGTAGGATATCCAGTTATAAGATACGGTCGTTAATGTATTAACACTCGAGATACGGCCGGTATGGATATATATTGTAAAAGCGATAGGATTCTATTTACACGGTAACTATTTCACATGAAAGGTAGTAGTCATTGTATTTGACTCTTTCGATGATTGGGGGTCGTGGATGTGTTGCTAGACGCTATCCATGATCGTTAGGTATGAAGGGCATTTTCGTAATTGCACTTTATGCCTACGGCCAACATATTCGGAAGCCTATCGGGTCACACACATAAGAACATCTAGCCGGATTAAAATGCGGTTATAGCGATAACCAAATAAGGAAAGTTTATCTCTACTATAAAGTGTTATAGTGATAAATTAATATGGTGGTATTTATTTATTATGAATAAATATAATACAAGATATTAATTATGTTGATTAATTAAATATACACATTTGATGTATATGTTTAAATTTATTGTGTGTATGGATATACATGCATTTTTGCAAATTAATCAATCATAGCATTATATTAATTAAGAATATTCTGAAGCCATTTAATGGCCAATAGAGTAGATATAGTGTATACAAGATACACTTGGATCACAGTAATTTAATTAATATTATTACAATATATTAATATTATATATTAATAGATTTGTATAGAATTATTTATGGTAATAAGATAAAGATATATTCAAGATAATATATTGTCAATATATATCTTGGAAATATATAAGATATTGAATATTAAATGGAGATAAATCAATCAAAGATATTTTCTTTATTTTATTAGAAAAAATTTTCTTTCTCCCTACTCCACTCGTAAACTTTTCCCACTTGGGAATATTTAGTAGTATGGGGCACTTCACTCCCTCTATATAAGCAAGGGTTGGCTAGCTCTTTTACACATCACAATTAGAAGAGTTCTAATTTACTAGAAAATAGAGAGTTTCATAGAGAGAGATTTTTATAGAAAAAAAA